>PJEM01000361.1:322735-462346 GCA_004023845.1 Helogale parvula | reverse complement strand
TTCTCTTTCTCTCCGCACAACCAGAAACCCTGAGTGTTGTATTTATTTCCCGTACGCCCCCCTCTTCCCTTCTCTCTTATCTTCCCTAAGGAAAAGAACCCAAGCCGTCTCTCCCGCACAGACCAGAGCGGCCAGGGAGGGTTACGGCACAGATGAATAAACATTTCTATGATACTATATAGGAAACCCAAAAGACTTCACCAAAAAATTCCCAGAATAGATACATGAATTCAGTAAAGTCACAGGATACAAAATCAACATACAGATTCTGTGGCATCTCTATACACCAATAATGAAGCAACAGAAAGAGAAATTAAGGAATCAATCACATTTACAATTGCATCAAAAATAATAAGCTACATAAGAATAAACCTAACCAGAAGAGAAAGACTTAAAACACTGATGAAATAATTCAAAGAAGACACAACAAAATGGAAAGACATTCCATGCTCATGGATCAGAAGAACACATATTGTTAAAATGTCTATACTACTTAGAACAATCTACACATTCAATGCAATCCTTGTCAAAATATCACCATCATTTTTCACAGAACTAGAAGAAACAATCCTAACATTTGTATGGAACCACAAAAGACCCCAAATAGCCAACTCGGAGTACCTGGGTGGCTCAGTTGGTTAAGTTTCTGATTTTTGATTTCAGCTCAGACCTTGATCCCAGGGACGTGAGATCTAGTCCTGTGTCACACTCTGCACTGAGTGTGGAACTTCCTGAAGATATTCTCTCCATCTGCCCCTCCTCTGCTCTCTCTAAAAAAATAAATAAAATCAACTAACAACAACAGCAACAAGTGCCAACTCAGTCACTTTAAAGTAAGCTTTATTTTAAACTTTACAAACTGTCATCTTTTTAGACTATAGTGAGAAATATCTCTTCAGTGTTTGTCCACATCGTCCTTTATGGCCTGCCAGGAAGTGGATATGCTTATTGAAAAGCCTCACGAAAGAGCCTTACACACGTGTATTATTAGAGAGATCAGAAGCCATGCTCTTGCACGAAGTAACATTTTATTACTACTTCTGGTAAAAATAATAAAATTGAAGGAAAAGACTTTAAAAAGATCTAAGTCACATAAAATGATAAGAGCACACAGAACAACAAAATTCTCTGGATTTGATACAGTGTTTTGAACTTCATTAGTACCATTCACACAAACTCAATATCTACAGATTCTAAATAAGAAAAAGAAATGCTGTTGTCAGTAACAATTAGCCATTTACAGTCCCTTCAAAACAGAGTTCCATGACAGGTGGAAAATTACCAATGAATTTTCAGCAGATCCAGAACATCTGCTCAATGCTAAAGGTTTAAAAATTAACTGAAGCAATGAAAAATATTTCTAAAGTCTCAGAAGATAAAAATAATTTTGCAAAGGTTCTTATATTTCTTTCAAAAACCCTAAAAAAAAAATCAGTGTTCAGTTTAAGAGTTATCAGGACAATAGTAAATAATTAAGACAACTTATCTGCATAAGATACCAACTCACAATTAATTATAAATTTGCCAAAGTGATTCTTCCTATAAATGGAGTAAAAATTTGATTACAGAAATCACTTCAGTAGTTTGAGAGACAAGTTTGAGAAATTGAAACATTAATCCCCATGAATTACCAATGTTTCTTCAATTGACACCTCAGACCTAATGTTGCTGCTTTTCTTGTGTTGCTGCACCACTCGTGCCCTATGTCTCCCTCTTGAGAGGGCTATTGGACGGTCTACAGGAGACTAATCTCCTCAAATATTGTTTTGCAGGTAACAGCTGCTCTGGCAATCCAAACAGCTGTGAAAAGCATGAACAATCGTCATCACGCTGGAGTAATGAGAGTTTACAGCAATGTTCTAGAGAGTTACCAGCTGCTTCTTTGGGTGTCATAAGCTTCTCAAGTTTTCTGATATCTCTTCATCACCAGCCATTTTCTTATCATTTGATCTCATTTATAAGATGGGCTTTACTATGAATTCCTCTGAATTATAAGAGTTTTTAAAAGTTGTCTTACGTAGAATTGCAAAGAAGCAGAAAGCGCTACATTTTTCTAGTGTTCCTCCCTTCTCAGGATAAGATCTCTAAATAGTATAATCAACAAGACATTTTCAAATGCAAAATGCTGAACAGGAGTTTGTCTCATGACATAAACACATCTACACGCACAAGAGCTTTTTGTTTAGTATATGTTTCTCACAATCTCTCACACATTCAAAGGCAATCTTTCCACTCCACATGTACTTTTCACCAGTTTAGATACTGGAAACTTCTACATCTCTTATGTCCTTTACATATCTATATACACTTATTTGCACTTGCAATAATTTGAACTAAAGTTTATCTATGTTTCTTTAATGCTTCTATTGTCTGATTTCTTTTCAAAGCCAATAGAAATATGTCATCATCTTGTATTCATATCATGTTGACTGAGTCACAGTACGAGGTCCTGTATTAGGCATTTAGATTGTGTATGTCTTTCACTGTATTAGTAATCAACATAAATAACTATCACATAGCATGACTTTCCAAGGTGAGAGGAGTAAGTAGAGAGTCACATTGGGTTCAATTACAGTCTCCTTTGGGGTCCTCTGCAGTTGTCACAGGTAAAGTATATTAGAGTAATAAAACTTAATGACAATAAGGAACAGATAATTTTTCAATAGAAAAGGACACTCTGTTCTTTACAGCAAAAATATATACAGGCACAACTTTGGGTACCCAAAGATATACAGGAATCAAGTAGCCATTTGGATATCTCATTTTGATATTCTAGGAAAATTCTTCATTCAGTTCCTGATATTCAACATGATTTTCCATCAAAATCAGTATCAGTGCAGGATAAAAGATTGAAAATCTATGCTCAGTGGAAGAAGTAAAATGAGAGGGTGAGAGAGGATTGATGGGCAGTACAGCAAGAGAACTATAATCAAAATTCCAATGGAAAGATGGAGTGAGGAGAATAACGTTTGTTAAGGTAAAAGGAGAAGAGGAATGTTAGGTCTTCATGCATAAAATTCATTTTAACATTTTATCCCCATTGGGCTGCAAAAGTATTTATTTTGTGATTTTTATGGGAAATTAATCATAACGGAATTTTTCTGTTGTAATAAGAAAATACTCCAACTTGATGATTTTGCAGTCTGTCACTCACTCACTCAGTGTCTGTGCACACCAGGAGCTCAGAACATATATCAGGCAAGAAATGTAGAGAAGTACAGTGTTTGACATCACAGGAGAAGCTCATTAATCAGATACATAAGTTCAATAAAAATATCACTTGTCAGTGTTTGTGCACAATTAGAATCTTCTATTTGGTAAGTGTATATATAAATTTGATAGATATAGCAAGCATATCAAATTAAAAAAAAGATTTAAATGATTTTCTGTATGTTGTAGTGATTCAACGTATAGTTCATTTGTGTCTATTGTTAAAACTTAGTTTTTATATGCATTAATGTAATTGCAATATCAGTTTAGCTTTAGCAAAAAACAGTAAAAATAAGGAGTTATTTACATTACCAAACTTATGTATCAAATTAAAGTACTTTTAACTTTTTATTGGAAGTGTCATCCTTCCTAGTTTACAGATGAGGCTGTACTTTTATTAGCTAGTTATCACAGAACAGTATTCAGAAGCCTGTGTTTATAAGACCCTTTGCATTTTAAAAAGGAAAAAAAATAATTCAAACAAGGAAGTTTTTACCCCAGGCATTTGTCATTACATCCCTCCAGTTATTATATCATTATCCTACATCATTCACTGAAGAACATTATTCTACATGTTAAATTGAGTGATGCACTGAAATGACAAAGTTTTAATCCTCACTGAAATTTTAAAAGACGTACAGCTATATTTGGCTGGAGAAGCTGCCACGGATTCATTTATAGATTTTTTTCCCCCAACTGCAGTAAAGTTGCAGCCTTTCTTCCAAGCCTATCATACATTATAAAAGAACAGTGCTTCAATTAATTCAATTTCCAGTAGAAGGATCTGGAAATAAAATTACTTGAACAGGATGTAGTTTAGTCAGTTAAGGGGAAAATGACCTTTTAAAATTCAAAAATAAAATATTCTTTCTATTTAAGATAAAAGCAGTCTAATGATGGCATGTATAGTGAAATGTTACCTCCATTTAGAAGCCAACATATTAAGTGTCATAAGCATGGAAATTGGAATGCACTGGTCCCCGTGGCAATGGTGCATTAGGAAGTTGATAAAACTAAGCTATTTCTTTATTCATAATTGACAAAGGAAAAAAATATATTTCTCTAGTCTTCTAATTTGAATGCCATATACCTTTACTCCACAGGTACTCACAGATCCCATTCATGTGTATAGTCTATCTTTTTTAAGCACTGAAGAATTTTCACTTTCTAAATTAGGTGTAGGGCTTGCTCTCTATATATTTAAAACCGTTTCAGAGAAATAGGTTTTTATGTGAGTTTGTCATAACACAAAGGAGTGTCACAGAACTCAGGGAATGAGACACTAATGTCAGCCAGAGGAGGCTGGGAAACAATAAACCAGTAGACATAAACTTTTTATTGGCAGCTGATGGCCAAGTATGAACTTTAATATAAAGATGAAAAGGATAAAAACGTTTCAGGGTAGGCAACACTATAAAAAAATGATTTTGAATTGGGAATAAACATGAGATATTAAGGGTAAACGGGGACTGTTGTCTGAGAGGTGAGGAACGTGTCCTTGAGAACAGGGGAAAGGGACATGGGAGAATCCCAACTTTGAGCATAACGGATAAATCCATTATTTCTTTTGTGATGATTTAATACATTATAAAACAGCATGTACATCTTGTCAGTTAAACACTATTGAAAGTTTTTGAATTCTGATTTGATTATATACTAAATAGTAAAGTGATGTGCCGAGAAAGGCAGCATCAATTTAGTTGATAAAGCTCTAAATTATCTCCTAGAATCTTAGGTAGTATAGTGAATTCCTCTATTGCCTATGCTAAGGAGCAGTGGGCATACTTGTAAATAAGCTGCTTTTTAAGAGGGAGAAAAGGGCTTTTTGTTTTTGTTTTTTTATCCAGTACTTGAAGCAAAATGATTCCTTTCAACAGAAGACAGAAGAATGTGCTTTGGAAAGTTGACTGACATGATGAAGCACCATTAACAACAGAAATATAAGTAAGAGAAAAAAAAAATCTCATGGTGAAAAAGCCTTCAGTATTTTTCTCTTTATTTTTCTTACTTTCTAAATGCTTTTAGTGTGTTATAATTTCTTTATCAACCATGGATTTTAAAATAATAAATATAAATGATATATTATATATTTAATTAATAAGCTAAAATTGTAATGGGAAGAATTTTAATCCAATTTAAAATTTTGGAGGCTTAAACCCTTCATTTTGCAGAAGAAACTGAAGCCAATAATATATATATATGTGTGTGTGTATATATAATTAATATATAACATATATTTAATGGCCTTGGTTTCTTCTATAAAATGTGAAATAATATATTATACAATTAACATATCAAATATATATGATCATATAAATATAATAGAATGTGTTACATATGATATACTCATACATAAGTATATAATTGAACAATTATTTTATGCTATATATAGAATAAAATGTACTATGTAATTATTAGATATGATATTTCTAGTTATGGGTAAAACTGTTTTCCAAAAATTATCATAATTAAATTTAAGGGACTCATTTTTCAGTTTCATAAATGCACATTAGTCCCTTTAAAAATATGAATTCTGATCATCATTTAACGTGACTCTAAGCCATGCTCTTCATTATAAGAAGTTTTAAGTCTTGCAAAATTGCAAAATGTTTATTTCGTGTGAAATATCTTATAATGTGTTAACTGTTACTCAAAAATAATTGCCATCAGAAATTTTTATTTTAAATTATCTAACTTCTGAAAGTAAATCATATATTGAACAACAGACAGAAATATATTGCCAAGTCTATTCCTTAATAAGTTATGCTTTATTGGCATGCACCCATCTTTTCTGTTTATAATTAGTCTACTAAAACATTGAGAAAGTTATTTTTAATGTTCTTTGAAGTTTTTATATACTGTATAAAATTACTCAGAGTTTCTCATGCAGTGCTAAGGAACTATATTAACTTAGAGGAAAAGTTAACAGAACAATTTTATTATTGTTTGCATATTTGAAGTCTTTGCTTTTTTTTCTCCTTTCAGAAGATTGCAAAAGCACTAGAATTTTAAAAATCCTATGAGAATTGCATGAAAATCTAGTGCCCAAAGGAAATTGAAAAGCTTTGAGATTCTCCATTCAAATAAAGATATCAATGTTTTATTAATAGACATTATGCTACCTTTTAGTAAACAAAATTAAAATTAAAAACAAAATTAAAATGTTGGAGAAAACAAGAAACAAAAGCAATTATTTAAAAATAGTAGAAAATGGCTTCAAAGACCCAGAAATGAATAATCACACTTACAATAAATTAGATTTATTCAACGAAAATAAAATTCATATGTTGAGAGATAAATAACCTAAGCAAAGAATTGTGTTTATAGGTACATGGGAAATGTAATATTTTCTGAGCAATTGTTTTACCAAATTCTGTTTTACTAAAAGAAAAATAATATTCAGTACTCAAATGAGTTTTATTTTTGTTATGATTACTTTTTCTACGCAATGAAATCATAGAAATTTGGAATTCTTTCTCATAATTATATATTTATTGGTTTAGTGCTTTTATAAATGAAATTCCTTCCTAATATTTCTCCACATTTAAAAAGAAACAATGAGGGGCGCCAGGTGGCTCAGTTGGTTAAGCGTCTGGCTTCGGTTCAGGTCATGATCTCACGATCTGTGAGTTCGAGCCCTGCGTAGGGCTCTGTGCTGACAGCTAGCTCAGAGCCTGGAGTTTGCTTCAGATTCTGTGTCTCCCTCTCTCTCTGACCCTCCTCTGCTCGCACTGTCTCTATCTGTCTCTCAAAAATTAATAAAAAACAAAAAGATTTTAAAAAAATAAAAAGGAACAATGAAATTTGAGTGTAATTATTTTTAAATTTACTTTGAAATTGAAAACACATCTAGATAATATGTTTAAAGTACGGTTTATTGCATAAATTTGTTTTCCTATTATTTTTAAGCAAGCTCAGCTTGTTTTTCTTACAATGTATTGCATACTTTATTCTTTTTAATTTTACTTAAGCTACTTAAATTTACGAAACACACAAAAAGCAAGCTTATCTTATCTGGTCATCTTTCTGAACTCTCTAACTCTAATTTTTGACATAGATTCTGTAAGATAGTTAAGAATGATCACGTGCCTATTCACTGACAATAAATTTTTTCAATCTTACTTCTTCTTGTCTGTTTTACCTAGAACATTTGGTGTAATACTGAATGGAAGCAGGGATAGCAGGAAAGCTTATCTTATACTTCTTTTTAATAGGAAAGCTTCTAAATTGATTCTTTTTATTACTAATATTTTGAGAGAGAGAGAGTGTGTGGGTGTGCATGAGAGAGAGTGGAGGAGGGACAGAGAGAGAGGGAGAGAGAAAATCCCAAGCCAGCTCCATGCTGTCAGCACAGAGCCTAACACAGAGCTTGATTTCACCTACCACGAGATCATGACCTGAGCCAAAATCAGGGTCAGATGCTTATTGATAGAGCCACCCAGACACCCCTAAACTGATTCTTAATATTAGCAAATATCACATTAACTTCTATGATTGTCTTATTGATTTTCTTAGATGGTTTGTGTGAGTCAGAATAAAACAAGCTCTATGTAATGAATTTGACTGGTGAATATTTAAAAACCTACTTCCCTCTTCACATTTATCTTTTTTGCCATTTATTAGTAGAATGTCCTACGTTCTGGATGTGATTGATTACCAGTTCATGGTGTTGGTTCATATATGCCTCTATTTTCTATATTGCTGGTAAATTGGTATTTAGATCTAGAAATTCTATCAGATTCATTTTGGTGTTTGGAAAACATAACTTATAGGCAGTCCAGTGTATTATCTATTGTAACATACAAGAAAGTGTATATGCTGTCCGGTTGCCTATTTTGTGTGTCAGTGTGTGTGTGTGTGAGATGCTGAGATTGATCTGTGAGTTCACATGTTATTTGCTTGATCTATCCATTCTGAAGTTTTCCATAAACCTTCTCTATAATGATTTTTTGCAGCCAATGATAATTACTGTCTAAATCCATCATTTCCAAAGGACTGCAAAATGACAATGCTCTGGATTTATCACTTATTTTGTCTTTATTAGCTGGAACTTTTTTCTATATAGAAACACTTCTTCATGTCAATTATTTGGTTACTCTGAAGTACAGTTCATACAATGAAGATATAAATGTTGGCTTTTACTCCTTTATAATATCCCCCCAGTGTTTAGACAGAATGGAAACAACCCTAGCGACACTTAATAGTGACCAATGGGATTACTTTGCTAGTCTCGTTATGAACACGTGGACTTTTGCAGTGTTGTGTTTTTATCTATTGCAATACTACTAAGTGTTATAAAATACGTTGAATGCCTATCTGAATTTTTTGACAGATGTTTGTTGAAAACTCATGATGATTTTGTAAAATATTAGATTTTTTCTACTAATTTAAAAATACTTATTATTCTCACAATACTAAATTTCTATTTGCGAAATGATATTTTTCTCAGCGTGGCATTTATCTTTTCATTCACCTTATAATCCATGTTTTGATGTTTGGCTCTTTTTATATGACATTTAAATTATACTTAATATTTTTCTTTCCCAAATTTTTGCTTTTATTGTTGGCTTTACCATTCTTTTGTTCTTTTTCTATCCAAATAACTTAGTTTTATTTTATCTTAAAATTTTTTTTTAATTCCAGTAAAATTAACATGCCTTACAGTGTTATATTAGTTTCAGGTATGCAGTATAATGACTCAATAATTGTATACATTACACAGTGTGCTCATCTTCATAAATGCAGTCTTCATCCCCTTCAACTATTTCACCCATTCCACTCACCTCCTCTCCAGGAATCATCAGCTTGTGTTATATAGTTCTGTTTTGTTGTTTCTCTTTTGCTTTGATTGTGTTGTTTCTTAAATTCTATATGTCAGTGAAATCATATGGTACTTCCCCTTCTCTGACAGAGTTATTTCACTTAGCATAATACACTCTAGATTTCACATATATATTTGCTACTCTTTATCGATTCATCTATTGATAGGCACTTGGGTTGCTTTCTTTCATGTGTTGAACTAATGTGAATGATGCTGCAATAAACATAGGGGTGCATATATCTTTTTGAATTAGATTTTGCATTCTTTGGGTCAATGCCCAGTAATGGAATTACTGGATCATATGGTAGCTCTATTTTTAATTATTTTAGGAGTCTCCATACTGTTTTTCAGAGTGGCTGTACCAGTTTGTATTCTCACCAACAGTGCACAAGAGCTACTCTTTCTCCACATTGTTGCCAACTCTTATTGTTTCTTGTGTTTTTGATATTAGCCATTCTGACAGTTTGTGAAATGATGTCTCAATATGGTCTTGATTTGCATTTCTCTGATGATTAGTTGAACGTCTTTTTATATGTCTGTTGGCCATCTCTATGTCCTCTTTGGAAAGTGTCCATTCAGGTCTTCTGCCCAATTTTTAACTGCATTAGTGTTTTGTTTTTTGTTTTTGTTTTTGGTGATGAGTTATGTTAGTTTTTTTATATATATTTTGGATACTAACCCTTTATATGATAAATCATTTGCAAATGTCTTCTCTCCTTCAATAGGTTGCCTTTTAGTATTGTGTATTTTTGCCTTTGCTGTGCAGAAGCATTTTATTTTGATGTATTCCCAATAATGATTTTTGTTTTTGTTTCCCTTGCCTCAGCAGACATACATAGAAAAATGTTGCTACAGCCAATGTTAAGAAAATTACTACTTGCAATCTCTTCTAGGATTTTTATGGTATCAGGTCTCACATTTAGGTCTTTAAACCATTTTTAGTTTAGTTTGTGTATGGTCTAAGAAAGTGGTCTGGTTTCATTTTTTTACATGTAAGTGTCCAGTTTTCCCAACACCAATTGTTGAAGATAGTTATTTCCCATGGCATATTTTTGCCTTCTTTGTCAAAGATTAATTAATTGACCATGTACCCGTGAGTTTACTTCTGGGCTCTCTATTTTGTTCTATTGATCTATGTGTCTGTATTTGTGCCAGTACCATACTGGTTTGATTACAACAGCTTTGTGGTATATCTTGAAATCTGGGGTTGTGACACCTTTGCTTTCATTCTTTTTCAAGATTGCTTTGGCTATCTGCAGTCTTCTGTGTTTCCTTAAAAATTTAAGGCTTTTTTTGTTCTAGTTCTTTGATAAATTGTTTGTATTTTCATAAGGATTGCATTAAATCTGTAGATTGCTTTGGGTAGTATGAATATTTTAATAATATTTGTCCTCCCAATCCATGAGTATGGAACATCTTTCCATTTGTTTGTGTCATCTTCAATTTTGTTCATCAGTGTTTTATAGTTTTCAGAGTACAGGGGTCTTGCACTCCCTTGGTTAAGTTCATTCCTAGGTATTTTATTACTTTTGGTGTATCTTTAAAGGGGATTGTTTTCCTGATTTTTCTTTCTGTTTCTTCATTATTGATGGAGAGAAATGCAACAGATTTCTGTATGTTGATTTTATATCCCATAATTTTACTGAATTCATGTATTGGATTAGTAATTTTTTGGTGGAGTCTTTCAGGTTTTCTGTAAATAGTTATCATGTCATCCGCAAATTGTAAAATAAACCTTCTTTCTCACCATTTTGGATGACTTTTATTTATTTTTTCTTGTCTGCTTGCTGTGGGCATGACTTCCATTTCTGTGTTGAATAAAACTGGTGGGAACACATGCACTTGTGCCTGAGAGCACTTCTTGCCTCTGACCTTGGGGGAAAAGCTCTCACCAAGAATGATGTTAGCTGTGGGGCTGTCATACATGGTCTTAATTATGTTGAGGTACGTTCCTTTGAAACTTACTTTGTTGAAGATTTTTATCATGCATGGACGTATTTTGTCAAATACTTTTCCTGCATCTATTGAAATAATCATGTGTTTTTTAAATTTTTTCTCTTTTTGAAGTTACATATCACATTGATTGATCTGAAAATATTGAGCCACTCTTGCATCCCAGGAATAATCTCATTTGATTGTTCTTAATGATTTCTTTAATGTAAGTTGGATTTGGTGTGCTAATATTTTGTTGAGATTCCTGGCTTTAACATTCTTGCTTTATTTTTAGACATGTGGTGCTCTGTTTTATGGAACATGAATTTCTTAGCTGATTTCATGTGAATATTTTTGTGAGTTTGAAAATGTGTATTCTGAGTTATAATCGTATGGTTGTTACATAATACTTGGCCATTTTATATCATGTGTATAAATTTTATATCATTTATACGCTATATTATTTATAATTGCCTTTTGGTGTTCAATTAATTTGTTGAATATTGCTATACAACATTTTATGGTTAGCAATCTTATCCATCCTTTCATTTAAAAATTTTTTTTTTAATTTTTTTAATGTTTGTTTATTTTTGAGAGAGAGACAGAGCACAAGCAGGGGAGGAACAGAGAGAGAGAGAGACAGAGAATCTGAAGCAGGCTCTAGGCTGCGAGATAACAGGACAGAGCCCAACAACACAAACCCTGATGCAGGGCTTGAACTCGTGAACCATGAGATCATGACCTGAACTGAAGTCAGATGCTTAACTGACTGAGCCACCCAGGAACCCCCATTCCTTTATTTTTAATCTTCCTTTATGATTTTTTTGAGATGTAAGCCTTGGAAACATCCTATAACTAGAAATTGTTTTCTTACTTAAACCTAGTGTGTCTTTGTGTTAATAAGATTTTTAACTAATTTTTACTTAATGTGATTAATGGATATGCTTGAAATTATTCTTGTGTTCTTATTTTTCTTACATGATAATTTCTGGTCACACACACTTACACACACACACACACTGCTCATTTGTAGAAATCTGTATAGTTCATGGTTTTCTAATTAGTGCCAACTTAAGAGATATGTAGAATATTTCCATGTCTGATAGATAGTGTTAGGAAAGAAAAAAGTTCCCAGCAAAAGGCCATATTTGAATATATGGAAAGTATATCATGTCTTGGTAAATTGCCTTAGAAAGTGGATTTTCCTTGAACATTTTACAGTCTTCCCAAAAATAGTCTAGGGTAACCTGAGCGGCTCAGTTTGTTAACCATCCAACTTCGGGTCAGGTCATGACCTCACAGTCTGTGAGTTAGAGCCCCGCATGGGGCTCTGTGCTGACAGGTCAGAGCCTGGAGCCTTCTCAGATTCTATCTCCCTCTTTCTCTGCTCGTCCCCCACTTGTACTCTGTTTATCTTTCTCTCTCTCTCTCTCTCAAAAAATAAATAAATATTTTAAAAAGCTTAATATATTCTTACAATGATTACAACTGGATAATTTGATTAGTAAATTAGTTAGAAATTAAAATCCTATGATACATTTGTGACATAATGATTGACTAATTTTCTTCAATAACTATTGTTTATTTCTTGCTTCATTGCATGACAATCATGTTTATTTTTTCCCCCATGAACCTTACAGAGAATTTCTAGTTCTTTTTTTTCCCACAGGACAGTCTAATATTAATTAATTTCATAGATTTTTTATTTCAGAAGGAAGTATTTTTTATACACAAATTATGGAACTGGTAAAATAATCTATTTTGGGACCCTCCAAAAAAACAGTAAGATTATTATATTAGAATTACTATAGTTGATGTCCACAACTCATCCAAACCTTGGAAATCAACTCATCCTTCTACATGAGAATCAAAATAAAGAACTGTTTTGACCAAATGGGAGAATGGGTGTACAATTCCCTCCAATGCTCTTGCACTTGCTACTTCTCCATCTGCAAGCATACTTTTCTTTTTATTCTTCAAAGAACAAATTGTTCACAATCTATTTAGCATTTGTGTCTCAAAACTGGAAGAGGCTACTTCCACAAAGAACTAGACTCACATTTCCAGGCTTTTATAGAATATTAAGTTACATAAATTTGTCAATTGGAAAGATATAGCAGTATTATTGAATTAAGACATTGTTTTGGGTTGGAATTGATTAATTTCTGAAAGCCTACACACACATACACCCCACATATACATAACACACACATCCCATACATACGTAGAAACACATATGCATATACACATATATACAAGAAAAGCTGGAGATTTGAAGGACAGAAATGAACAGAAAACAAAACAAAACAAAACATGTTCTGAGAATCACAAAACCTGAATTCTGGTCCTTACTCAGCATTCATTAGCCATGTGACCTTGCAAAAGTAAATTAAACCCATCTATGAATAAAATTATAAAAATTAGATAAAATTTAAGGTCTGTTTTAGTGCTACTGCTAAAAACAATTTAATTTTTGAAGGAAAATATTGTTAAGCCTGAAATTTAGAAAGGTCAATTAACCAAAATTCTCTGGAAAAATATGCCATTGACACAAAACTTTTTGTGGTAATAAAGAAAGGAAGTCCATTTTCAGAACATTATAAGCAATGCTGAGCTTTAAGACATGTGGTGATTTATTAATTTATAGGTATAGAAAATTGATTTGAAAGAACAAAGAAATAAAAAACGTTTCATGCTCATGGATTGGAAATGCAAATATTGTTAAAATGTCTATAGTACCTAAAGCAATCTACACATTCAATGCAATCCCTATCAAAATTACACCAGCACTCTTCACAGAACTAGAAAAAACAATCCTAAAATTTGTATGGAACCAGAAAAGACCCTGAATAACCAATGGTATGTTGAAAAAGAAAACCAAAGCTGGAAGCATCACTCTTCCAGACTTCAAGCTGTATTACAAAGCTGCAATAATCAAGATAGTATAGTACTGGCATAAAAATAAACACATATATCAATGAAACAGAACAAAGAACCCAGAAATTGACCCACAGACGTATGGCCAACTAATCTTTGACAAAGCAGGAAAGAATATCCAATAAAAAAAATATAGTCTCTTCAGCAAATGGTGCTGGGAAAACTGGATAGCAACACACAGAACGAAACCAAACCATTTTCTTCTACCATACACAAAGATAAATTCAAAATGGACGAGAGGCCTAAATTTGAAACCATTAAAAATCCCAGAGGGGAACATAGGCAGCAACCTCTTTGACCTCAGTTACAGTAACTTTTTATTAAATATGTCTCCGGAGGCAAGGGAAACAAAAGCAAAAATGAACTAGCGGGGCCTCAATCCGGATAAAAAAGCATCCTCACAGCAAAAGAAACAACAAAACTAAAAGGCAACCTTTGGAATGGGAGAAGATATTTGCAAATAACATATCACAGAACTCTAGAATTCTAGTATTAGAGAAACATCTGTAACTGTAACAAAGCAAAGCTATAGCCACACCACCCATAGAGGGGAACTACTGTGTCACCACTGAAGAATACTGAACATTGTCCAAACTGCAAAATGGCTAACTAAACGGCTCCTGCTTCTTCATCATGACAACTTTAGTCCTTCTTTTGACTTATTAAAATTTGGAATTAGATCCAATTCTTGATAGCATCCAATATGTAGCAAACTCTTCTATAAATGCTCATGAAAATTACCTTAACACAAGCACAAACCCTGTAAATCTTCTTACTGAGACACCTTATGGTATCTTTGTGATGTGCAGTCTCTACCTTTTCAATGATGTGCAATTTTGTCTGAGCACAGTTCTGTCTCCTAAGGATTTTTATAGAAGTGGAAGTTCTACCAAGACTCAGCTAAAGCCCTCACTGCCAAAGACAAATAATATATTGTGCGCGTCGGAAATCCCTGTGGATAGACCCAAATGAGATTAAGCCTTTAGTTGGATGGTAAACTGATGTTGATTGAGCACCAGTATTTTGGTAAGGCTCTTCAATGTTGAATTTATTTTGTTTTGTTTGTTTGCCAAGAAATAAAGTCCTCTGGAATTTTGGTTGTCTGATAATATTTCTATGGCTTATAAATTATTTCTTTATAGTCTTCTAAATTCTGTTACTATGTTTTTTCAAGTTGCCTTTTGTCTTGAGTGCTTTTTGTTTTGTTTTGTTTTGCAACTTTTAAAGAAAATAAAAGTGGGAGAATGGATGGAGTTTTGATCAACTTCCTCGAACCAGCTCTGGGATTGAGAAGTTCTTAAATTCTCCTCACACCAGAGTCTGGAGAAATTTGTCATCCACTCACCATTTGACACCTTACAAAGAACTTTCTGAGTCTTGTTGGTGTGTCCCTGAGAAATTCTTTGTTTAGTTTTATCTGTTCAAAATCAGAAGTCTTGCCAATTGGTCTTTGGTCAAGTTCCAAAGACACAAGTTTACAAAAGTATCATCCTTACAGATCATTGCAGATCTTATGTTGCCTTCTTTATATAAAGTGTAACTCTACTAAGACAAACATCCTTTTATTCATGTCTATTTATTAGAATGTTAAATTATATGTTTATTTCTTGAATTGGCACTATTTCATCTAGACAATTTGAAAGAGCAAGGATTACATTTTGAAATTTGAGATGGGTAGAATTAATCTACTAAGAAGTGCTTAGAATAACTAAGGGATGAACAGCTTTGAAGGAGGAAAAAAAACCCATTTTGCTTACAGATGAAATGTTCCACTCATGTTTCTACTTTGGAGATTAATAAGCTTTTAAAAAATTATACAGCTTGTTAAAATTTTCAAGGGCCCAAGTTATTATTTAAACCATGCTTTTTTTTTCTTTTTGTTTTCTTTTTTCTTTTTCTTTCTTTTTTTTGGGGGGGGGTGTGTATACATGTCAAATGCCTTTTACTGCTTCTAAACTTTCTGCTTTCTCTTGGTTCAGAAAAGAACATTAGCTTTTTTATCCCACTTCGTTTCTTTGCTTTACTACTTCTTGTCTCTTTTTGCTCACTTTTGAAATTTTAAAGATTGATGAGAGAAAAATAATTGTATTGTTATGTGCACACTCTTGAAATATCTGATCAGAAAGACATTGAAAAATGTCTAAAGGAAAGAAATAGTAGTAATTAATATTTTCTTTCATTTTATGAACTTGCAAAGTGTATTTGTATAATAGCCTTCATTCATAGTGTTGTTAGGTACAAAGAAAAGATCCCAAGACAGAAAAATAACTTTTGGAATGATTTTCAAGGTCCTTAAAATTTAGGTTACCATTTAAAAATGTCAGCCCAATATTTAGCTTGTGCAAAATCAGTATTACCTACTTCATGATTTAACATTAATCTTCTTGAATTTATGCATTTAGTTTATGAGTTAATTATGTTTTCTATTATTTGTTCAAAATTATCCATATGATTGAAAAATAATATATAACATAATAAAATACATTATATGTGCAATATATAAAAATTAATATATGTAGCTAAATGAAATGGTAATGACTAATATATTTGTAAAGAGTTTCTTTCATACTATCCTCAGCCAAAATAATTATATTTATTAATATGTAAGGATTGTGTACTAGGATGATTTTTTTCTTAATGTTTTTTATTTATTTTTGAGAGACAGAGAGAGACACTGTGAGCAGGGGAGGGTCAGAGAGAGAGGGAGACACAGAATCTGAAGCAGGCTCCAGGCTCTGAGCTAGCTGTCAGCACAGAGCCCCACACAGGGCTCGAACTCATGAACTGTGAGATCATGACCTGAGCTGAAGTCGGACGCCTAACCAACTGAGCCACCCAGGCCCCCCTAGGATGATTTCTTAGTAGAAATAGATACTATATACACTGATCACTAACATAATTGTAATTTACCTTATTTATCTGAATGGCTAAAATTGAAAAAACATGCAAAGGCCTTTCATTATATTGTATACATATATACATTTTTTTGTTAACTTAAAATTTGTTGAAGTAATATAAAATGAATTGTCATACAAATAAAGACTCAGCTAGGTAATAAAATTACAGGGAGGTATGAATATGTAGAAAAGATAGTGGATATAATTTTCTTATGTTTATCAAGAACATTTTCACAGTTTATCAAGGTAACAAACTTAATGATACATATATTATTTTATTTAATATAAGAGCTTTTATTAGCTAAAGTTTTTGAAAATAATTAACTACCAGTATATTAAATAAAATAACATATGTATCATTAAATTTGTTCCCTTGACACCTGTATATCTCTGTATGTCTCAATACATATATACAGATATGTCTCAATACAGAGATATACAAACATATTGAGATGTACAGAGATGTACAAACATATTAAGAATTAGGTTAATAGAAATTGTTTCATAAGTAATACATAAGTATAATTGTGTTTTTTATTTCCTTTAAAATGTTATTTTCTGCCCATATGTAGAGCTTCATTTTTGTCACCAATATATCCTGTTAAATATTTCTTTTAACATATTGTTAAACAGAATTGTGAAACATTTCTTACTTTTTAAAAATGTTAAGTTCCTAACAATCATAGTTGTTTATTATTTTATATTGTTACAGTGGAGTCTATAAATGTTTTTTTTTCTTTAAATATGTGTGCTTATCTTGTCTTGTCTAAAGCCTATTATTAAAAATTGCCTTTCTCATATTCAGACCCTGAGTTCTGAACAATTCACATCATATATGCCTATACCAACTATGATTTTCCTAAACTGATCACTGGAAACAACACAAACATTTCCACATTGTTCCAGATTTTGGCCATTCTAATAGGAATGTAGCAGTATCTCATTATTGCTTTAACATGCATTTCCCTGATGACATATAATGTGACCCATCTTTTCAAATGCTTTTTTGCCATCTGTATCTTCTTTTGTGAAGCTTCTGTTCAGATCTTAGGCTCAATTTTTAATTGGGTGGCTCTTTTTCATCTTGTTGATTTTTAAGAATTTTTTGTGTATTTTGGATAATAGTCTTTTATCAGATGTGTCCTTTGCAAATATTTGTTTCAGTCTATAACCTGTTCTCTTATTCTCTTGACATTGTCTTTCATAGAACAGCAGTGCTCAGGTACTTTTCAAGTTAAGAAAGGTATACTTTTAATTATGTCCAAAGACTTGTAAATAAAGTCTACAGACTTGTTTCCAGAATCTGAGTTCACTCAGTCTTTTTACATTTTTGTTCATGGTATATTTGGGCAGGCACTACTAAGACCCCTGACTATTACATGGAAATCATTAAAAAGTCATTGTTTATTTCAATCTTTCATTAAATCCAAGGGCCTAGGGCTATCCAGCTTGTATAAAAACAGTAGCAACAAAACTGATGAAAGCTTCAGTTGCTTTCTTTTCATGATCTCCACTAAACTTAATGATACTCTATGCTTTATAGATCCTTCTACTGACAGAAAACACCAGCACTTCACTAGTTGCCTTTCTTTTTGTAGTGTTGTTTCACCTTCACATATAACTATCCATTGGTACAACATTCTAAATAAAGCCACCTTCTCTAATAATGAAGAAACATAAGCCATTAATTGCTTAAGTAAGTTTGACTACTATCCACACACACAACATCTCTAAAAAATCCCATGGAAAACATTACTTAAAATTTTAAACTTGGGGTGCCTGGGTGGTTCAGTTGGTTAAACATCCAACTCTTGATTTTGGTTCAGGTCATGATTTCACGGCTGGTGAGATGGAGCCTTGCATCTATCTGGCTCTGCATTGACAGCACGCAGCCTGCTTGGGATTCTCTCTCTCCTTCTCTCTCTGCCCCTCCCCTGCTCATGCTCGCTCACTCGCTCACTCGCTTGCTCTCTCTCAAAAATCAATAAATAAAATTAAAAAATTTTTAACTTAAAAAAAAAAAACAACAAAACTAAAAATTACCAAGCAAGCCATGCTGGTACTGACATGAGTTTACTGTTAAAACATAAAATTACTCTAGAAATTAAATAATTTAGTCAATTGGATTCATTGCCCTCACCAAGATCTCCCAGCTGACAAATGAGAGAAGAGAATATATTTATCCTAATAGTAGGTATGATTATGAGCTAGATGATGATATTAAAATACTTTGGCAGAAGATACTTCTTGCTGTCTCTAGAAACCACCTATAGAGATCACAATAAATTAAAGAAATTTTATACAGTTGGCTATTGCTTAAGGAAATAGCCATAAGAAAATTGAAGTTGAAAAACACCTTGAAAATATCCACAATAGCAGACACAAATTGGCAATGATATAGAACCAAACTTGATGGAATAATATTAAGGGTATTTTTCAATGAATGTCCTATTTAGCAATTACATAATTCTGTTAAGAATGCAAGGTAGGAGATGGACAAGAGCCTAACTGTTAAGATTCATTTGAAGACCTCCCAATGGATTATGACTATAACTGTCTGTTGTTGATTCTTGTCAGGATGGTTTGGGGATTTTCCCTCCAGGAGAGCTATGTATTCTTTGTGTTGAATATCCCATTTTGTATCACTGCTTTCAGAGTGAAAGAGTGAAAGAGACACACACTTTCAAATGGCACAGTTATTAACTCTGTAAATCTTTACCATTTACTTAGAAAGCCCACTTTCCTTACTATCCATAAAGTTCAGTAACTGTAAAGGTTGGTAATCAAATTCTATAATTATAGAAATCAAAAGTTTTAGAAGGCCTAATACTTATAAACCCCTAAGGACTGACTGTATCCTTGATGGTAGTAAGATCTACTACATATAGGCCTCACAACTTTTCCTGTGTTAAGAATATGTTGTCCCAAGAATCTGAAATTTTTGAGACTTCATTCTATTACTAGCATATGGTTAAATAAGGCCAGAGACGCAGATGATACCTACAGCTATAATAAAATCGTATTCAATTTGCATATCGAAAATTATCACCTCAATAGCCCTGGTATGGTATGAAACAAGGACATTTGGTCTTCTGAAGAAAAAGTTATCAGGAAAATTGATCTTTTATACAATGGAAAATACCTATCAGATACTATTAATAATTAACAAACCATAAAACCCTGTACTGTTTATCCTTTGATTTCTGATTTCCAGTTAAAAAGACATAAATAACTCTTTCAGGACTACATATGTCTTTTCTATTAAGAAACCTTAAATTTAGGATTGTTAGAAATTCCCCAGAATTTCTAACAGAATTATAGAAGTGGGCTACTTTTACCCAAGACAACAGAATTAGGTTAATGATTGCAAAAGTGGACAACTTCTGCAAGATGAGAGAACAAGATGAATTTTCTAATTGTGCAGTAGGCTCTTTCTTCTTTCATTCTGTCATCAGTCTTCCATACTATTACATTTTGACATGCTCTTTTTCAAAGTATTTATTTATTTATTTAGATTGAGAGAGAGACTGAGAGAGAACAAGCAAACAGTGAAGGGACACAGAGAGAAGGAGATAGAGAATCCCAAGCAAGCTCCACACTTTTAGTGAGGAGCCCAATGTGGGGCTTGATCCCACAAACCATGAGATCATGACCTGAGCTTAAACCAAGAGTCAGACGTTCAACTGACTGAGCCACCTAGGTGCCCTGACGTGCTCTTTCAATTAACAGAAGATTTTCTCAAGGCATTCTTTTTTTACCGTCATCTTGTTACCTTTTTTAAAAAGTGTATTTATTTATTTTGAGAGAGAGAGAGAGCGTGAGCGAGTGAATGAGCAGGGGAGGGTGAGAGAGAGAGAGAGAGAGAGAG
The DNA here is from genome assembly GCA_004023845.1 of Helogale parvula. Lineage (NCBI taxonomy): Eukaryota > Metazoa > Chordata > Mammalia > Carnivora > Herpestidae > Helogale > Helogale parvula. The sequence goes on along the minus strand of PJEM01000361.1, from coordinate 441,681 downwards.
AGAGAGAGAGAGAGAGAGAGAATATCTCAAGCAGGTTCTATATGGAGCCTGATGTGGGGCTTGAACTGAGGAAATGAACTGTGACATCATAACCTGAGCTGAAACCAAGAATCAGATGCTCAAAAAACTGACCCACCCAGGCACCCCTTATATTGTTACTTAAAAAAGAAAAGTTTATTTATTTGTTTGTGTGAGAGAGAGTGTGGCCAGTGGAAGGGCAGAGAGAGAGGGAGAGAGAGAATCCCAAGCAGGCTCCACACTGTCAGCAGAGAGCCAGACGTAGGACTCAATCTCATGAACAGTGAGAGCATGACCTGAGCCCAAATCAAGAGTTGGATGCTGAACTGACTGAACCACCCAAGTGCCCCTCATCTTGTTACTTTTAAACATGATGATTTGTGATTGCTCCGAATTTAACCAATTAATGTGCATTTCATTCCCTACCAAACCCTGCTGACAAAAAATTTTAATAGCTATCCTTTTAAACATTTTAGGAGATAAACATCTTCTAACTTTTCTTCTGAGACTTCAGTTTTCCTCACATAATTAATTCCAAACTTCAATCTTGTTATTATTGAACTTTGAGCCCATATCAGCAGATATTTATGCTGAAGAATTACAACCCTATCAGCAAAATGTAGCCCACAGCCAGGAATGGAAAATAATATTGGGCTCATTCTTGCTGCAAAAGTCAGTTTGTTCTCTTTAGAGATATACCAACCTGTTTTGCCAGAACTGCTTAATCTAGTCAAAATATCTCTTCCCAACTTAAAAAATGAATAATTAATTATCTCCTGATAAATATTACTATATTCCCCAAATTGTTGGTCTTTCTTATGAAAGCATACCTTCCACTCTAGGAGTCCAACAGACCAGTTTGAATTCTTAGCCAAAGTTGTTATGGACATGCGCATAACCCTTGATTTCTGTTCATCTAGCCAAGGAGGAAGTTATACTACAGCAACACTTCCTGCTGATTATACGTAAATACTGCAGGTTACATAGAATAGTCTGTGATTAGACTATAAGAAAAGCTTACAGGAGATTTGGAAGTGGCACATCTGGATTTAGGACAGGTTTTACTGTCTGAGTTTGGTAATTCAGGCTTCTATCTTCAAAATCTATTACAAAGACTAAACCATTTTGTTGAAGTATCATGTTCAGTATCTTAAATGCTTCCATCATTTTAAATGCACGAAAATGAATGGGAAAGGCTAGTTCTGTTCCAACTATAGATAACACTCTCCAAGCAACCTCCTGTGAGCAAAAGCTTGGCAAGGGTGAAGACCTGAATCAAAGATTAATACCCTAAGTCCTCACTTCATCTACCCATGGACAAAAGCATGGACTAAGAGAAAAGTAACACCTGACATTCGGTGGCCCAGAGAATTAAGACTACTTAGTGTTGCTGGAGTTAGTCTGATACTTGCAACTAAGCTCTGATGATCTCACACTGAACATGAAGAATCCTTCACCCACAAACGTAAGCAAGGACCCTGTGATCATGATACAAAAAGAACAAAAGTATAGCAACTTAATAATCATGTGTAAGCACAGACAAAAGCAATAGCTTTTATTTTGTATAAACAAAAATAATTGTAAAACACCCATTTTCTGACTAATATATGTGACTGCTACATTTTTACTAATTATAGCTTTGCCATATGTAAGTGATGAATCACTGAATCTTACTTCTGAAAGCAACATGGCACTATATATTAACTAAAATATTTAAAATATTAAAAAAGAAATTATAGCCCTAACCCCATTTTGTTAATCATATCTTCTGGATGAAAATTAAGATCCTCAAACCCCCCTCACCCCCCCTTTCTGAGAGCATCCAATCAGGAGCAAAATCCAGCTTCATTTAAGAGCAAAATCCAGCTTCATTTAATATTTTTCCAAATTACTTAACAGAAGCACAAATCCAATAAAACATTTCATGGATACCCTCTTAATGAGAAACCTTATAGTTAACCATTATATGTGGCTTCACTCAGAGCAAAATGCCAATTCATCTGACTTTTTTCTGCTACAGGTTTTGTTCAACTACTTAGTTGTCTTTGGCTGGAGAACATCAATAAATATACCTAAGAAAAGGCAATAGACTTTCTCTTTATGACATGACTAAAATAGTTAATTATTATTATTATTTTGTTTAGGGCATTTTTTAAAATAAATTTACTGTTAAATTGGCTAACATACAGTGTGTAAAGTGTGGCCTTGGTTTTTGGACACCCAAAAAACAAATAATCTACTGAAGAAATGGGCAGAAGACATGAATAGATACTTTTCCAAAGAAGACATCCAGATGGCAAACAGACACATGACAAAATACTTAATTTTAAAATTAAGCTTGTTTATATTTTGGTTTATAAAAGTATAACATATCCATTTTGTTAAACTTTAAAAAGAAGATAAATTAACGTCCATAATATTACCACAATAAAAAAAAAAATTACGGACCAGACTAGGGGCATCTGTCTAGAACTTGTCATTATCTCTCAACAACAGCTACCATTTTAACCAAAGGTTAAAAAGCTACATAAATGAAGGAAATTGTTACACTACATGATGGTAAGGTCTCAAGAATTTCCAACTTTGTATATTATATTATATCATATATATAATATCATAGCAACATTAAAACTAAAAATACTATATTTATATATAACTAATGATCCTCTCTTTTATTGAGAATCCAATACAATTTAGAATTAAATAGCTTGTCTTAGATTAGACTAAATCTTTTCTAACAAATAGACCATAATGGTCCAAACTCAATAAAGTTTAATTTTCTCTGATGTGACATCTTAGATGGGTTTTCCAACAAAGTAGACCCAAAAAGAAGTGCTAGGTTCCACACAGAGATTGAAGGATCTGGAGAAACTATAGCTCTGCATCTCCAATGCATGGCTTAATAAGGTTCTGGGTTATCCTAATTACACATTCAGAAAAGAGAAAAAGAATAGAGAAGAGCAGAAGCAAGGTATTTTGAGGACACCTGAACCAGTCCCATGTCACTTTCTCTCACATTCCATTTTGAGGACATAGTCAAATAGCTACCCTCAGCTGTAAGAGACTAGCACCTGAAAATTCTGTATCTGTAGAAGAGGTACATGGGTTTCTTCCCCACGTGTAAATAGTTATCGCCATCACATTGTTCCTACCTATCTTAATAAAACATTTAATTACATAAAACTTGTATAGATGAGATGCATATATGTATATTTGTTTTGATCATTTAGAAAATACTCAGCATCTATAGAAAACTGTTCATATAAATATATTTCTGTTTCATATAAAAATGGTTATACACTAGTTATTTGCTGAAGGCTAACATATGGAATTGTCACATACTTTATGTTTAAAGTACTTTAAAGAATCTGTTTTTATAAACAAAGTAGCTTAAAATAAAGTATTACTGAAAATACAATGCAATTTAACAGTAAAACAAAGGCATATTAATAAAATATGCCTGAAACCTTTAATTAGTAGAAATAAAAATCAACAAATCTGTATCGACTATATGCATGATACTGCTAAACAAAATCTAGCATGTTGCAAAAGATGATGACAATATTCATTGTTAGTAGTTAAAAAGATGATTTGATTTTATCTTCTCTATCTATAGATTTCAAATTGTGAAAATATGCTTTTGTCTACAGCATCTTAAATTGTGAGACTGAAAATATATCCAGCTTGAATATGTGTAACCATAAGCCTAAAATACATTATTAAATGAGGTAGATAATTATACCCTTTAAAACTAGAGAAATGTTTACATTTGAAGAAAAGTGAGATCAAATTAATAAATATACGAAATCTTCATAAGCAAATATTTTCCATGGTCAAAGTCCTTTGGAGCAGACAATATTAATAAAAACTCCCATAGCATCCCTGCAGACTTATGGCTGTGGGAATTCTTTCCTTGGATTTGTTAAGCTGCTACAGATGGATAAATAACAGCATATATTTGCTGATATCATTCTTCAAAGCCTGTCGTCTCCAGGGTGAGGATGTGATATAAAGTGGTTGAAGTTTCTTGAAAAATACAAGTCAGCCATTCTCATTTAAAAAAAAAAAAAGATTGAAAACAATTTTTTTAATGTTTATTTATTTTTGAGACAGAGAGTGATGTAGTGTGAGTGGGGGAGGGGCGGGGAGAGAAGGAGATACAGAATCTGAAACAGGCTCCAGGCTCCAAGCAGTCAGTACAGAACCTGACGTGGGGCTTGAACACCCACCAACTGGGAAATCATGACCTGAGCCGAAGTTGGATGCTTAACTGAGCCACCCAGACACCCCCAAAACCAGATTTTTAAAAATAAAATAAAAGAGGTACAGGAGATAGCAATAATAAAATCCTTGAAAGTTTAGCTAATTTAAAAGTAGATAAGCACATTGGGTTTTCCCTTCTGGTTGATAGAGTAGACAATACTTTTCTGTATTCTTCCCATTTAGGACAACTAGCAAATGTCTATATTATTAAACAAACCTAAGAAATCTCTGATGGGAAGGTGGGTTGTTTAGGGACCTCAGGATGCAAGGCACAACATGGTCACCTATCCCACGGGTTTTCTTTTTGCCTCCTCTATCCCCAAATGCCCATAGGGACAGACATACTGAGACCCAAGAAAATTTAATCTGTCTAGCAAAAGCATTAGGGAAAAAGACAGCCTAGCAAGTCAGAAACCTGTTAAGCAATAACCACTCTATTCCAGCTAAACACATACACACACACACACACATCCACACCCACACACACACACACACACACACACACACACACACACACACACAAATTCTGTTCAACAGCTGTGGCCCCACCTCTGTCCATGCCATCACAGGACAACAGGGGTCTCTAGACTTTTGCCCTGTACAGGTTGCAACCAGGAATCACAACAGTGGTCCTGATAGAGTCAAGTAGGTAGTAGGAAGTCAGGACTTTCATCCCCACGGAAGTAAAAGTAAAAAGTTCCACTCTCTGTACTGGTATTAGCAGAGACCACTGAGAAGCCTGGACTTACACCATTACCCAGCAGTAGGGAGATGCTATTCCTTCTGTTCGGGGGCGGTGTCAGAAGAGGCACAGTGGAGTGTAGGGATTTTCACCTCCACTTGAATAATGCCACCTGCCCTCAGTGATGTCTAAAACAGTCATAATCAATAATCAAGAAGAGCTTAAGGAGGTATAACTAATAAATGTAATATGTATACTGGATGGAATATTGGATCTAAAACAGGATGCTGGGTAAACTCTACTGTGAATTGAATAAACTATGGGCTTTAGTTAATAATAATGTATCAGTATTTGGTATATTGATTGTAAAAATGTACAAACCAATGTAAGATATTAATATAGGGAAACCAGGTGCAAGGTATAGAGGAACTCTCTGTGCCATCCTTTAAAATTTTCTCTACATCTAAAACGTTTTGGGTGCTGGGGTGGCTCAGTGAGTTAAGCATCCAACTTTGGTTCAGGTCATGATCTCATGGTTCATGGTTTTGAGTCCTGAATCATGCTCTGTTGGTTCACCTCGGAACCTGGAGCCTGCTTTGGATTCTGTCTGTCTGTCTGTCTCTCTCTCTCCCCCCTCCCCCTGCTTGTGTGTTCACCCCCCCCCTCCTTGCTCATTCTTTCTCTCTCAAAAATAAACATTAAAAACTAATATAAAACAGTAAAATAAAATAAATCTAAAACTATCCTAAAAAATTGTCTATAATACAAACACCTTAAAAGTGAAAAGACATGATACAGAGTAGAAGAAAATATCTGCTATACATACATCCAACATAGGTCCCATGTAGAAGATATATACAGCACTATTACAAAACAATAAGAAAAGGACAAATGGCTTATTTCAAAAAAGTCAAGAGACATGTTCAAACTCATAGCATAAAAAGGATAAACTGAATGGCAATAAACATAAGAAATAGTGCTCAATCTTATGAGCCAACAGGTAAATGCAAAATAAATCCACAATATAATACTATCACAATCTCACAGAAATATATCAAATAAAAGAAATGAAGTGTTTGAGAGGAGGTAAGACAACCAGGGTCTTCATATAATGTCAGCAGGATGATTCATTTGCATAAACACTTTGGAAAATAATTTGGCATTATCTGCTGAAGCTGAACAAATAAATATTCCAAAACCCACTAATTCTACCCTAATAGAAGAATAAATGTGTGCATATATATACGTATATATATGTGTGTGTGTGTGTGTGTGTGTGTGTTTATGTCTCAGACACAAACAAATACATTCATAGTAGCAGTTACTATTATTTCCAAACTGAAGCCTATTCCAATTGCTATTAACAGTAGTTTATGTAAATAAATTACGGTGCAATCACACAAAGGAACACTAAACTAGTAATCAGAATGTTCTATAGTGATTCATAATAATATAAATTAATTTCACAAACCATAAAATTGGGCAAAAGAAGCCTGACACAAAAGTTTTGAAATTTCAAAAAAAGGAACTTATTTATACTATAAAGAAGCCTGGGAAGGTGGGTTTTCCAGAGAGCTGTTAATTTTATGTTTCTTGATTAGGAATCTGCCTACACTGATAGGGTTGCTTTGTAAACATTCAGCTAGCTAGCTGTGCATGTATTTATATATGCACTTTCTGTATGCAAATTATACTTAAATGTATTTTAAAAAGTGAAAAAATGAGTCAGTTCTGTATATATTCATACAAAAGAATTCTATAAAATATTGTGGAGGGAAAAGGAAGTTGTAGTAGACTATAAACCTATAAGTTTTGAGACCATCAGAACAAATGAGTTTTAAATATGCAAATAATAAAAATCTGAAAGTGGCAGACATTACCCTTTGCTACTATATTTGCATTTTCACAATAAACTTAAATATTTTGCATTAATACTTTTTTATTTAACTACATTAGTACTTATTTGTTGCTCATATAATTTTGACTTTCTTCTTGAAATTTTATGTATCTCTCTAACTGCATCTCCCCCTTGAATCAAGAAGGATTATAAGAAAATAATACACATTGTATTAATTAGGGTCCTGCAGAGAAAGAGAGCCAAGAGACTATATGGACATAATGAAGGGGAGATTTATTACAGAATTGGTTATAGAGGCTGAGAAGTCCCCCAAGTCTGCCAGCTTCAAGCTGGAGAACCAGAAAGTCAGGTGGTACAAACCCTTCCAAGTCGAAGCCCTCAGAACCAGCAGCTCTGATGTCAACAGCAGGAGAAGATGGATACCCCAGGCAAGAGGAGAAGGAATGTGCCCTTCCTCAGCCCTTTTGTTCTATTTGGTCCCTTAACAAATGAATGATCCCCATATTCATGAGGACAATCTCTTTACTCTATCTACTGAACCAAATGCTGATCTCTTCCAGAAACACCCTCACAGACACACCCAAAAATATTGTTTTGCCAGCTGTCTGGATATCTTTTAGGTCAGTCAAGTGGACATATAAAATTAACTACAACACACGTTAGAAAAAACAAACAAACAACAAACAAACAAAACCCCCCACACAAATCCTAGAGGATCCTCACTCTCTACTTAATAAATGTAGACTTCTTTTTCTGGTATTATTGGACTAATGTCTAAAATCCACTTTTCTAACTGTGACTCTCACTACTTCCTTACAGGATTCTCCTGCTCAAGTCAGACCCGCTGACTTACTCCTTCCCAGTGATATCCTACTTTCCTGTCTCATAACTTTACTTGCTCTAATTGTTTTGCAAGAAAACTTTCACCTTTATCACCTTCCACTTCAGCTGGCTTAAATTCCTTCAAGGCCTTCCCTGGGGCTACAGTAACTCCTGACAGAAATCTGATCTTCTCAATGGAATAGAACAATTTTTACCTGCTATGATACCTTAACTCAGATGATGGTTTATTGTATTAGTTATGGTTATTTTCTTTTTTACCTAAAAATATTATCTTACACACTTTTTTAATACTTCATTGAGGTATGATTGACATGCAAAATCTATATGTATTTAATACACACAACTTGATGAATTTGGAGATGACTAAACACCCATGAAACCATCACCGCTATCAATGTCATAAACATATCCTTCACCTCCTAAAGTGTTACCCCAGTAGTAATAGTAGTAGAAGTCATTGTCACCGTAATAGTAGTAAGAAAGAGTCTGTGTGTTAAGAACAATTAACGTAAGAGCTTCCCTCTTGGCAAATTTTCAGTTTACAATACAGTATTGTTTGCTATAGGCATTAGGCTGTATAATAGGTCTCAGAACTTAATTATCTTGCATAACTGAAGATTTGTACCCTTTGACCATCACCTTCCCATGTTTTCCTTCCTGAGCTCCTGGCAATCACCATTCTAATGTCTGCTTTTATGAGTTTGACTAATTATATGCCTCATGTAAGTGAAATGCTACAGTATTAATCTTTCTGTGCCTGGATTGTATCCTTTTCATTTTTTAAAAAATATTTATTAATTTAATTTATTTATTTTGAGACAGAGAGAGAGTAAGTGGGGTCGGGACAAGAGAGAATCTCTAGCAGGTTCTGCTGTGTTGAGCTCTACCCCAACATGGAGCTCAATCTCTTGAACCATGAGATTATGACCTGAGCTGAAATTAAGTCAGATGTCAATCAATTGAACCACCCAGGTGCCCCTCACTTTTTCATATCTTTTAAGATTTTATCTTATTTTGATAGGTTTATTTCATTTGTTTATTTTTCCCTTTTTGTATTTGGACGTAGCCCTTGAATGGTAAACAGGAAATGATTAGATTTGAGACAAAGCATTCAGCAAGAGGCAAACGACAATGAACTCCTCATGATTTCCTACCTGATTAAAAACTCAGAGTCCCGGGTTCCAGGCAAGATGGCGGAGAAATAGGGAGCTCCATAGTTCTCACCTGCACCTCTCAAACAAAGAAGGGCTGAAGCCAAAGGACACTGATCCATGAGAGTCTGGGAGGAAAAGAGAGTCCACTAAGAAGACAGCCTCATAGGTGCTGATTGTGACTGGGGAAGATAAAAACGGGCCATGACCCTGAGGCACGGAAGGGAGGGACCCCCTGCATGGAGAGAGGAGGGGAAGAGAAAGAGCGGCTGAAACTGCTCATAGTAAAACCTCGGCCCAGGACGGAGAGGGAACCTGTCATCTCATTGCTTAACCGCAGGGCATTCAGAGAAAGATCCTATCTCTAACTGCAGCAGAAAGAAAGATCCTATCTCTAACTGCAGCACTTTGTTTGGGCTCGGTGCCCTGGTCCCAGTCGGAACCAGGAGGAACTGCTCCCCTACTCTCCCTACTGGATTCCAGCTAGGAAGCGGCCTGGCCTGCGGGATTACATATCGGTTGGTATCATTAAAGCACAAAGACTAAACCTGGAAATGGGGCGGGACTTGGGACACAGAACACGACCCACCTTGGCTACGCAGCACACGGGGAGAGAAACGCAAAAGAGTGACTGGGGTGCCGCCATTTTTCTTCCCACAACAACCAACGTGGGGCTTCAGGAAGTAGCCCCTGGGAGACAAGACCCGCCTACCCAAACCACGCCCATTTTTGCTGGATGGAGAACTGTGTGTTTGTTTTTTTTTTTTAACAGAAGCCAGGGGCAAGACCAACACTGATGCATTGCCAAGATTAACTCTAGATCATTCTTGCTATTCAGATATATTTTCTCTTAGCTCATTCTTATCTCTCCTCTCCACTGGATTTAGCACTCTGATTATTGGTTTGCTTAAACAGTCACTTTTAATCCACTCTCTTGATACATATTCTACACCTCCACCTTACCTTCCTTTCTCTCTCTCTCTCTCTCTCTCTCTCTGGAATAATCAGATAAAAAAGTTTCTCTGTATAACATTATCTTTGTTTATTTCTCCTTACCCCCTCCATATTCTCCTTTTTCTCTCTCTGAATTAAGATTTTTAGTCTCTCTGCCTGGTCAATGTTCTATTTCTCTTCCTCCCCACCCCTGTCATTTCTCTCTCTGTATATGTTCTTCCATCAGCACTTCCTCCACCCTGCTCTTTATTTGTAGCTGGGATTTCTGGTTTTATGCTTTTAGACCGTCCTTTGTCTTTTTTTTTTTTTCCTTTCGGCTTGCTTATTGTTTGATTTGTCTGTGCATTTGCATGCTTTTGTTCCCTGTTTGTTTGTCTGTCTGTTTTCCTTTCCTGAGTTACCTCAAGAATCAAGCCAAAGTACAGATGGTGGAGAGCCCCAAATAACACTACAAGTAGGGAAATAAAATAACCAAAGGCACAACAAGAGAGACCAAGGGACACCACTAAAAGAACACTTCCTGAATGGACAGGCTCTGGACAGTCAATGAGCCTCCTTTATTTCTTTATTTTTTAATTTTTTTAAATGCTTTATTTATTTTTGAGAGAGAGAGAGAGTGAGCATGAGCAGGGGAGAATCAGAGAGAGAGAGAGACCCACAGAATCTGAAGACAGGCTCTAGGGGACACCTGGGTGGCTCAGTCGGTTAAGTGTTCGACTTCAACTCAGATCATGATCTCACGGTTGGTGGGTTCGAGCCCCGCGTCAGGCTCTGTGCTGACAGCTCAGAGCCTGGAGCCTGTTTCAAATTCTGTGTCTCCCTCTCTCTCTGACCCTTCCCTGCTCGTGCTGTCTCTCTCTATCTCTCAAAAATAAATAAAAAACAGAAAAAAAATTTTTTGAAGACAGGCTCTAGGCTCTGAGCTGTCAGCACAGAGCCTGATGCAGGGCTCGAACCCACAAACCGTGAGATCATGACTTGAGCTGAACCCAGACGCTCAATTGACTGAGCCACCCAGGCGCCCCGAGCCTCCTCTAATATAGCAGAACTTGCAGGTGCAGAGCACAAAACAAGCTTCTAAAATCTGCAAGAGACAGAAAATTAGCCAAAATGTCAAAGCGGAAGAACTCTCCTCTAAAGAAATTCCAGGAAGAAATGACAGCTAAAGAATTAGTCAAAACCGATATAAGCAATATAACTGAGCAAGAATTTAGAACAATAGTCATAAAATTAATCACTGGGATTGAAAAAGGCATGGAAGACACCAGAGATGCTATTATTACAAAGATTATGGACTTTAAAAATAGTTGTGATGAATTAAGAAATTTAAATGAGATGCATAATAAAATGGAGGTGCCACTGCACAGACTGATTCTGTGTCTCTCTCCCCCTCTGCCCTCCTTTGCTCACATTCTCTCTCTCTTTCAAAAGTAAATAAACATTAAAAAAACTTATTAATATTCATTGAAGAAAACCTCAAGACAAAATAGCCTATTATACTCACTGAATTTTAAAAACTCTGACCTGAGGGACACCTAGGTAGCTCAGTTGGTTGAGCAGCAGACTTCAGCTCAGGTCATGATCTCACAGTTTGAAGCCTGCATCACCCTCTCTGTCAGCATGGATACTGCTTCGGATCCTCTGTCTCCCCCTCTCTCTGCTCCTACTCTACTTGCACTATCTCTGAAAAATAAAAAATAAACACTAAAAAAAAAAAAAGAAATTTGTTTGTTCATGTTCTTTTTTAAAAGATTCTGACCTGGATAAAACCACTTTTTAAAAACTATCAGAAGCTAGTTATATAATATGACAAAATATTTGCACTATTTGCACTATTCTTTAAGAAACGACTAGAGGTTAGATCATATAATCTTAAAAATAACTATATTAGTAGTCTATAAAGTTTGCCTGGAGTTTCATATCATAACATTTTCAGCAAATAAATTTCTGAATCAGTTTCACCTCATGCCTATTTCTTATTCGGAGTTGGACAATCACCTAATTAACAACTTTATTCTATCTAGATCAACTGGTACTTTCAAAGGTCAATATTTTTACAACTAACAGGATATTACTGACATGAATCTCTTAGAAACACAGAATGAACTAGAAAAGGATAACAATTTAAAATTTTATTCATGGTATAAGGCCAACTAGTCACATGTGAGCACTTTATGTTCCTATATGAAGCTTAGCTCAGGTTTAAACAAGTTACAAAATGGGGGGCACCTGGGCGGCTCAGTCTGCTAAGCGTCCGACTTTTGATTTCAGCTCAGGTCATGATCTCATGGTTCATGAGTTTGAGCCCCAGCTCAGGCTTCTCACTGACAACTCAGGGCCCATTCGGGATTCTATCTCTCTCCCTCTCTCTCTGCTCCTCCCTACCTCACTCAAAATAAATACAGAAAATAAACTTTTTTTTTAAAAATTACAAAAAGGACAGACACGTAGTGTCCTTGCAGTGTTCCACATTTCTCTCTCATTTCATCTCTTCTCCTTTGTCCCAAAGTCAGTCATCAATGCCTCAGAAACTCCAAAATCAGGGATATTATCAGGAAAATTGAGGAGTGGCTTTAATCTGAACTTTAAATCATTCAGATTTATTGGATATTGGGTTTTGCTCATGAGTCTCAGCATCTTAGGAGATTTTAACTTTACGTGTGATCACCAAAATGTTTCAGTCAGGTCCTGGAGTGTTTCCAGATGGGTCTGGACTTTACTTGCTTTCAACACCAAGGATATATTTCGTATTCTTCTTCATGTCAAGCATCTGCTCACTAGATCAAATTAATAAAACATTCCTTAATTATTAGATATTAATTGGATAACAGAAACAAGGAGAACTTTTTTTTAAAGGAGAGTGAATAAACCCTCCTATTAACTATATAGCCTAATAGAAAGGTAAGGAATGTTAGATGCTGGAAAACAAAAAAATATATTAAACAAAATGAATTTGACTACCATTTGACTTTAACTTACCCCTAATAAAAGTTAATACAGAATAATTTCCCCAATTATGGTTAAAAACACTGCATCAACACACAATATTGTCATTTCCTCACCCATTTTAATTATCCTTCAACTGTTCTTCATATTAGAACATTTGTTTTTCTCCATTCCCCTCACACATATTAATTCCTATTTCCTCCATCACATCACAACATAACACCATCCTGTATCTCATTTTATACTCTGATGACTTACTGTGGTAGAAAGAATGATGCCTTTCTCCCCCCCACCCCCAAAAAATTCATGTTCTAGTCCTTGAAATTTGTGAAAATGTGGTGTTACATGGCAAAGGAGAACTAAAGCTGTTGCTTTTATTTTCATTTGAATAAAGTATTTATTATTTTTTTTCTCAGAAAAAATAGGAAGTTAAGACCCTGCATTTAACAGCTAACATTACTTTCAGCTGGCTCTAATCCTCCCTGGCACTGCTGTCAATAGCATTCGCTGTTTAATCAGAACCAAGGTGTGCATCCCTGATAGGATGTGCATCCCTGATAGAATGTACATGGAGGACACTGGAAGATTGCATGCTTTTTCCTGAGAAACATAAGACAGAAGTTGCGGAGAGTGCCATCTTTTCAAGCAGCCCCTCCCTTTCCATTTTAGAGGATTTGCCTGAACTAGCAGCTAATCAGCACTTAAAACACTTGCTTCCTCTCTCTGTAAAACTGCCCACACTGCCCCCAAAGCACGTGGGCTTCCTATGTCCTCATAGTCCCTAATCCAAAGGCTGCTAATCAAGTGATTATGAAATAAATGATTGTCCTGGGTTATGTTGGGGGAGGGGGGCAAATGCTATCACAAAGATCCTTTAGGAAAGTGAGCAGGGAAGCAAATGAGGAGGCTTGTAATGGCTTTAAGGAGAACGCAGTTCTGCTTGACACCTTGATTTGAGCCCAATGAGACCCATTTAAGACTTCTGGTCTTTACTACTCTAAGATCATCAATTATTGTGTGGTTTCAAAACACGAAGTCTTTGGCGGTATTTACAGCAATAACAGAAAACTATACACTGATTCAGTCCCATCTATATTTACAGGGACTAGGTTAACTAGCCACAATTTTGCTGTTCTAATGTAGCCTTTCGGCCACACTTTCCTCTAAAATGAACATATTTGTGTCCAAAGCTGGAGATACTTAGTATTCAATTAGTACTTCTTCAATCATCTAGCAAAAATATGTCTACATTTCTCCTTGGCTGGTTCTATTATTGCTTATTTAAATGTTTATTATTATCATGGAAATTATTACAGAAACACTTTTGCAGCCCTTATTATTTTTTATCAGATTACAGTTCATATAGAAAAAATAATAGTAAGCAAACTATTAAGTGGTCTCAGTATAAATCTAAGACTGTTTATATTTACTTCCCACTATAGTGCTAATGACAGAGGTAGAGCAACAGGTCTATTTTCTCTACTCACCCGGTCATCTTTTAAACTTATAAGTAATTGTATGTATGAATTGGCTTCATAAGTGTCGTACAGCTATAACAAATTAAAAGGCAAATGGTTTTTAATGTATAATAACACTTGATAACAAGATTTCTGTTCAATGGTGCCAATGTTAAATGAATCCTAAATAAAAAATAAAATAAAATAAAATATGCAAACTGTACTAAACCCATGGAGAGAAAATGACAAATTTTAATAGGAAGAATTACTAAAAAGTAGCCAATAAACCAATCATAACTTTGGAAAACTCAATAAACTGCCAATGGCCTGGTCATATCGTTTGGTACTTATGTATGAAAATTTTAATAGCAGAAAAGTTAAAAGTATCTCAGCACCTTTTGTAAAAACTTTTGGTATATATTTGTTTAATTTGGTTGGGAAGTATTGCTTGGAGCAGAAAATTTACAATTTTATTGCCAAACGGTTTTATATATACTTTATACATTGCTAAATATTTAGACAAATCAGCAGACTTATTGTATATTAATTATGTGCCTGATTTGTTCTATCATATTTCTAAAGGAAAGCAGCTTTCTGTATCCTAGGATTTGTTGCATTAAATTCACTATCTGTACCAATAAATCTCTACTCTGCTTTTGTTTTTTTTAATGTTCACCAACTGAGCCACCTCAGTGCCCCTCTACTCTGGTTTTAAAGTGAACCACCACTGACTAACAAATGGCAAAAACAAAATAGGTAATAGGAAGGAAAGAAAGAATAAATTCTCCTGCAGTTATGAAGGCTGAAATTATTATTGTTCAACATTTTCAATGATCTAGGTAGAAAAAGTTTGGGTTTTCTTTTTCATCAAAACAGAAAATTGAATTGCTTCTACTTGCTGTTACATCTACAGTGTGTGACAGTTTTATGCTCTGTGTCACTAGAGCAAATATGAAATAAGTCCAAAGTTTCTGAACTTTCATGAAATGGAGATAATCTTGCACAAGTTAGTAAGCTCATTCTGATTTTTGGTAAACTACAGTTCCTCAACTTCACAAAAGTTTCCCAGTTTATCCTTGAAGAAAATTTAGCTAATTTAGAATGGAATCCCCTTTCCAATTTTATCAAAATCTTCCTAATGCCTCCAGATTGTTGAAGGTGAGTGTTCAAATCATAATGCTGTAATTATATAATGGATAACTGGTCTCAAATTTTATAGGTGGCAACATCTGTATCTTAATCCTAAAAAATAAAAAAAGACTAATTGTGGGAACTTAGGTACAGAATGAGGATGTGAAGATTTGGATAGAGTGCTTGTTCCATACTCAGGCTTAATTAATGTGATTAGGCTAACGCCTGGCCTTATCCTTCCAGAGGGGTTATTTAACAGTTTCCTTACTTATTCAATTATACTATTACTTTAGAAATAAATAACAGTGCTGTAAATAAAAACCTGATCAATTTGAAGAGAGAGAAAAATCCCAGATTCAGATTTGAAAGTGAACTCTTATAAATATATGTATTTTCTTTATGATCTTTGCATCATTTGTAATCAATTTGCATCATTGTAATCAATGTAATCAATGCTAAGCTGAGTTAATTTCTGTTTTGCACTTTGCATTTTTTGTGTAAACACTAACTGCTGATGCCCAGGCTAATTCACATGAGGGTATTTGACCTATTCACAATGAATGCAATAACATCTCCTTATAAATAAAACGATCTCCTGTTACATTTATAAAATAACATAGAAAAATTGAAATTATATGATAAACATGCATATATACTATCAAACACTGTTTTTGATAATAGAATAGGTACTCTACAAGATAGTCTACGAATATATAACTAGAAAGGAGGACAATAACTCTGTAATAATTTAGAATAATTTTCTTAAAGAAATGCATTTTATGAATCTAAAAATAAGAATTAAACCTAAGAAGGAATTACACTCATAAAATGTATAAAATAAAGTAAATGTTTTCATTATTCTTCTGTTATCATTGTTGGTTTTTAGAAAAGAATATGAAAGTTCCCTTTTCTGTACATTCTCTTCAACACTTGGCATTTTTTGCCTTTTTGATAAAACCTACCCTAACAGGAGTAAGGTGGTATGTCACTACGATTTTGCTTTCCATTTCTCTGATGATTAGTGATGTTCAGCTCTTTTTCGTGTGCCTATTGGCCATTTGTATGTCTTTTGGGGGGGAAATGTCTATTCAGGTTTTCTGCCCATTTCTTAGTTGGACTATTTACCTTTTTTGCTGTTGAGCTGTAGTTCTTCATATTAATCCCTTATCAGATATTTGTATTACAGATATTTTTTCCCATTCTGAATGTTGCCGTTTCGTTTTGTTAATGGTCACCAGATACAAATAGGTGGGGAAAATGAGAAGATGTTGATCAGAGGGTACAAAGTTGGAGGACTAAAATTCATAAATTCTAGAGCTCTAACGTACAGCATGGTTACTATAGTTAATAATAATGTATTGTATATTGCCAATTTGTTAGCCTAGATCTCAGGTGTTCTCACCAAACTCAGTAATTATGTGAGCAGATGGGTATGTTAATTACCTGATTGCAGCAATCATTTCACTTTGTATATGTATATCTAAACATCATATTGTACACCTTAAATATATATCATTGTATTAAAATTTTCAAAATAAAAGAATATATATAAACATGAAAATATTTGAGTATTTATTAATTATTGCTTAAATTTTCTATAGCTCTTTTTAACAATATTCAAACTCCTATTAACCATAAGTACTTACATAATCTTCCAGAGGTAACCAAGCAAGATGTATCTATGATAAACTCCAAGGAGATAATTTTCTATTTCTAAATATATTACAGTTTTAAGGAGCTTAATGGATCACTAAGAATAAGATAATTATATTTTAAATATCATCCATTAAATAAATGTGTTCTATAAAATTTTAAGATCTGTGCTTTAATCCGTCATTTGCCAATGACTCCTGTTTTGTCAATTATAATAATTCAAGGATATTAACTTTACTGAGTACTTACGAGCTAAGCACTAAACTTTACAAATGCCTCATACTTCTCACAAAAACACAAACTAAGTATTATTGTCTCTAGTACACATATTAAAAGACTAATATCAACGGGTTATATAATTTGTCCAAAGTTAATAGTTCTTTAGTTAGGACAAGTGTTTCATACTGGTTTTTGTTGTTGTTGTTGTTGTTGTTGTTGTTGTTGCTTTGGGGTTTAAATTCCTGAGGTACACGATGGCCACTGAGATTCTCATCTGAGCTAGAGAGACATCCCTGAAATAGTTTACAGGGGGAGGGGAAGGGGGACACATGGCTGGCACCAAAATATCATGTCCTGAAAAATCATTGTTCATAAAAGCTATTCAACTCTGCAGATTATCATTGGAGGCCCTAATTCCAAAACTATAATTCCTTTGTCAAACACTAAACACAATTTAAGGTTCTTTATAAATAAATTCCAAAAAGCTTTAAATATTAAACATCGGTTACTCATAAACTCCATTAAAGTTCCCATTTAACTTTTTTTGTCATCATCACTATTTTTATTTTGATAACTGTATTTTTAAGTTTTTATTTTAATTTCAGTTGACGTACAATGTAATATTAGTGTCAGACATATAATTTAGTGATTCAACAGTTTCCTACATACCCGGTGCTCATCACAAGTGCCCTCCTTAATCCCCATAGCCTATTTCACCCTCCATCCTGCCTCTGCTCTGGTAACCATCAGTTTCCTCTCTATAGTAAGAGTCTATTTCTTGGTTTGCCTCTCTCTCTCTTTCTCCTTAAACCCCGTTGCTCATTTGTTTTCTTAATTCTTAGATAACTATATTTTAGTGGTGAAAATTTTGTCTCCTGGCTTTAATGTAAATGTAATGTATTTATATGAAACTGATCAATTTTAAATATTCATGATGTTTCTATTGGGCATGTGTGTGTTTTATTTAATATGAACTTACACATCTAACATTTTTGTAATTATATATTTTGAAACACAATAATATAGATCAAATAGTTGCTAGGTATAAGAATTAATCTTAGTACATTCATTTTCATGTAACACTTGTATATGCAGAAAAGTTATACAAACATCAAAGTACATTAAAAACATAAGAAAATAGAGAAGTATTTAAAAACATTATATTTTTAACTTTCTGAATTGCTTATTTTCAAAAACATTTGTTCTAATCACTATTCAGTTGCTAACTCCAGGAAATAATGAGCTCATGTGTCCATTAAGACAGTCAAAATACTAGAGCTAGGTGAGATACTATGTTGGAGTTTCTATAAGCAGTTTTATTTATTATTGAGGGATTGGTTGTTTACAAAAAAACAACCAATATTCATGAATAATAAACAGCTGACTTATCTATATTTGTATGGAGTGAAATCCCAGTTGAGTAAAGGAGCCTAGAATTTTTCAGACATAAATTCAAATAATAACTCCAGCGCAACACAAATTATTTCATTGGATGTGACATTCACCTGTTTACCTCTCTTTATTCATCAAAATTGAGTTAATAATATCTGCTTTTAAGATAAAAAGATAGCTGCATAGTGCTTAGAAGTACTCAAGAAATGACAAAATTATTGTTCCACATTCAATTCAAATATTCAAAAAATGTCACATTTAACGAAACTATTCTAAGAATTAGGATTTTGAAAAAGTAATAGAAATATATTTTTATTAATGACAAATTTATAGTTAGAAATGATATATTTGTTTGGTTTTTGGCCTTGAATAAGTAAGATAACAATAATAGACTAAATTAGTTGAATACCAGATACAGTGCTAAGTAAGTGCTTTATATTTATAATCTCATTTAATGCTCATTAAACATTTAAGGATAACATTTTTACTGAAATTTTATTTTTGTAGAAACTGTGACCCCCGAATAGTCACGGAATTTTTACGTAGAGTGCCCAGACAGTAAACAATAGATCTAGAATTAAATTAATAGAAATTGAGATTTCATTCTCCTTAGCGAAACCCTACAGAACTTTCCTATCAGAACATAATACAAATTAAAAATAAAATCCTTCCTTCATTTGACAGTCAAGTTTTTCCCACCATGTTTGATGAATATTTACCAATAAATTAATTAGTTTTAGAATTATTTTTAGAGTTATTCTGAAAAATATATAGTGAGTACAGTCTACTTACTATGGTCTATATTCAGTTCTGGGGATACAGTAATAAACAAGCCAGAGGCCCTACTCTGATAAATCATATAATCTGGTAGAAATGATGCTAAGAAAATGATTTCACTGTTGATTATTCAATTTCACTTTTAGTAAGTGTGAAGTGCCGTAAAAGATTATGAGATGGGTAAAGGTGAAGTCAATCTAGTCCAGAAAGGTAACCGAGGGTGTACTTGAAAATATTATGTTGGGTTTTCTAAGCTATGAACTAATGAACAATTAGGTAAACAGTATTTAATTAAGTGGTTACTTCTAGACAGAGGGAAGAGGAGAACTACAACCTGACTGTGAAGGAGAAGGAAATAGAAAAGAAAGTGCGTGATGGCCATTTTGGACAGTAGAGAGAGAGATGTGAATGGGCAAAAAGGAATTGGAGAGGTAAGCAGGGCCTGATTAATCAAATAGGTCCCATTAAGAATTTAAGCATTTCTTGATTAAGTTAAAACTATGAAATAGCTTGTTCTGTAGGTCAGAAAATGGTTTGCTCTTAGCATTTTCATAGATTTCTACCTACAAAGCATAATGAAACACTTTGAAAAACATTAATCACTTATAGGCTGGATTTGAAGGTGACAAAAAATGAATTAGGAAAATCAATCAGAGACTGTTAAGTATTCCATTATCCCTCCCACTAGCCCCTGGAAACCACCGTTTTATGTTGCAATTATGGTTATTTTAGATTCCTCATATAAATGGAATCATACAAATTTGACCATATGAGAGGCTTGTTTTATTCAGTGTGGTGTCTCAGGCTCATCCATGCTATCTCTAGTTTCAGTTATGTAAGATGAATGGGTTCTAGAGATCCGCTATTCACCCCGGTGCCTCTAGTTAATAACGTATATTGTGCACTTATATTATGCTCAAAAGATATATTTTATATTAAGCATTCTTACCACACACACACGGACACAAGGAAACTTGTGAAGATGATGGATATGTTTATTACCTCATTGTGTGATAGTGTCAAGTGTCATGAATGCACATAAGCATTCATCCAAACTCAAAATTATATGTTAAATATGTGCAGCTTTTTAAACATATCAGTTATACTTCAATTAAACTGTCAGGAAAAAAGAGAGAGACTTTTAAATAGTTTAGAAAAATGGACCATGGATACAGTATGGAAATACAAACAAGATCCTGGATAGGGTTCCAACTTGAACCAGTGGAAACTCTATTTTCCATTTAAAAATAGGTTTATAATTTTCTGTGCTATTTGCTGTTTAACTGTTTCCATATGTGTTTCTATTTTAGCTTGCTTTTTTATTCTTTCTCTGTTTCAGAAGTACATAAACAACGCATGTCTGTCAATTAGTAAATCTACAGAATTTGCTCTATTTATTCTAACATTTTATATTGAGCCAGAATTGCTAAGTGATCTGGTTGAGCTTATTTTGTAATGTTAAACTTGACTTGAGAGTTAATTTTAATCAGAACAGAGATGTAGTTTTATTAATTCATTACAAAGACCCACAAGATATTTAGCAAATCTTATTCTTCTCAAAGGTTTCCATTTTTATGTAGAAGCTTAAAAATAGAGAGAGAGAGAGAGAGAGAGAGAGAGAGAGAGAGAGAGAGAGAGAGAGTTTTAGCTACGCATACAGTTATAACCACCACAATCAAAATGTAAACAATATGAAAATGTGTTCACCATCACTCATCATCAGGTAAATACAGACCAAAAACACTATGAGGTACCACTTCACACCTGTCAGATTGGCTAAAATTAACATCACAAGAAATAACCCATGTTAGTAAGAATGTAGAGAAAGGGGAAACCTCATGTGCTGTTGGTGGGAAAGCAACTGGCGCAGCCTCTCTGGAAAACGGTAAGGAGGTTCCTTTAAACATTAAAAATAGAACTATCCCACAACCCAGCAACTTCACTACTAAGTACCTATCCAAAGGCTACAAAAATGCTAATTTGAAGGGGCACATGCATCCCAATGTTTATAGCCGTATAAACTCTGTTCTTACATGTATATGCATTGGGATTTATTATGTTTCTTGGTCAATTAATTCTTTTATCATTACATAATATCTTCCTTTATTCCTAGAAATATTACTTCTGAATATACTCTGTCTGATGTTAATATAGCCAACCTACATTTCTTTTGATTCCTGTTTGTATGCTGTATTATTTTACATCTTTTTACTTTTAACCTAACTATATTCATATGTTTAAAGTTAGGTTTTTAAATAACTCATTTTGGAATTTGGTTTTTGATTCATTCTGCTAATCTCTGCTGTTTAATAGGTATAGTTATAGTCCTTATATTTAACTATTGGTAAATTATATCACAATTTGCCCTCTAGGTAGTTCTTTTTCTATTTGTTTCATTTGTTTTTTGTGTCTTATTTTTCCACTTTTTCTGTCCTTTTTGGAATAATTGAAAAATTCTTATCATTTGATTTTTACCTCCACGTTTGGCTTAATTTTTATACGCTTTTTTAAAAAGGTATAAGTATGTAATAAATATTTTTAATTAGTCTTGATCTAATTTCAAATGTTATGCTCACTTTACAGGTGGTAGAAGGATCTCAAAACTGTGTGTTTCCAGTGGATCCGCCATTGTTTTTACTATTTTGTCATATACTTTACTTTTACAGATTATAAACACAAAATTCATTGCGAATGCTTGGGCTATCAACAGTCATTTATTTTAAAGAAATTAAAATATAACAGAAAAATCCATTTTACTTCACTAATACCATTTCTAAAGGTTTAGTTTATTTGTGTAGACCCAGGTTTCCTTCCTGTCCCGTTACTCCTCCGATCTAAAGAACTCACTTCAACATACCTTTAGGATAACTCCACTTTTAGTAAGTTCTCTCAGATTTTGTATTTCTGAGGAAATCAGTACGTACCCTTCATTTTTGAAAGATGTATTTACTTAGTAAAGGATTCGGGATTAATCCACTTTGTGTAATTAGATAACTTTAAGAATGTTAGTGTTTACCCTCCGGATTGTATTGTTCTGATGAGAAATGTGCTATATTTCTTATCTTTGACTTTCTATGTTTAATGAATCTCTTTTTCTTAATAACGTCAAGACTTTCTTCTTCTCATTAATTTTCAGCTACTTGAATATAATTAGTCTAGGGCTATTTGTTTATTTGTTTTATCCTCTTTGATGTTTCTGAGTTCTCAGATCTTTGTTTGGATCTTTTTATTATTATTTTTTTAATTCTCAAACATTATCTCCAAATATTTATTCTTTCTCTCTTCTGAGTTTCAAATCAAATTAGTCCATTTGATATTGTCGCATTGTTATTTTTTCTCTCTTTATTTAACTTTGTTTCAGTTTTGTTATTTTGCATTGGCCCATCTTGTTTCTCAATTGTTTTAAGTTGAGAGTGAATTGAAAGCCATTCATCTCTTTTCCTGTATTTTCACTGGTAGCATATTCATTTCCTCATTTCTCTTCTCGTCTCTCAGCTGAAATTAACCATTTCTCCAAGAATGCTGTTTATTTTCTCCACTATAACTCTTAACATATTAATCATACTTGTTTTTAATCCCTTGTCTGAAAATGCTGACATCTGGTTCGTTCTGGAATCTAATTCTGTCGATTGCTTTGTTTCTCGACAGTATATGGATTTATTCTTGCTCCTTTCTGGGCCTCATCATTATTGGTTGAATGTCAGACATCTTTTGTCTTTTGCATGACAGTAGAAAATGTTGTAAATATTGTTCATTTCTGGAAATGAGCATTCATTTTCTTTCTACTGTGGGTTTTGAATCATTGACATCTGAGCGGGGTTTGGCATTCGTCGTTGCTACAGTTACTCTCAGTGAACCATGACTTTAAATTCTTTTAGTGTTATTTTATGAGTATCTGAGACTGATTTCCTATAGGGTTTTTCTCAGTATTTTCTCCAAACTCAGTTTATGTCTCTCCTTGCTGTTCCCCCTCCTTCATATTCAACTGCAGTTCTTTTTCACTTAATTCTTGCTAGATTTTTTGTTGGGAGTGCTGCTGTATTGTTATTATTCATCATCAATCTTGGGTAGGTGCTGGGTCCCTTTGCCTTATGGATGGGACTTTCTTGGTGATTTTGTCCTCCTCTCCTAGGAGAAGGTGGTTCTTAGTGGTCTATGGCCTGGTTCCGGCTGCAGTGGGTTACCTGTTCCCTGTTGGTGGTGAGGTTCAGCACCCTTCCCGCTCTAGTTTAAGGTCTTTTCCAGAAGGGGTGGGAGGTGTAGAGGCGAAGAGGTGCACATGACCTCATGCTGTTTCCACAGAAGTTGCTGTTCTCCACCCTGAAGCCTGAACCACAGAGGGAACTTTCTTCAGTCTCTGGCTTTGACCCTCACCTTTTTGGTGTATACCTCAAGAGTTTTGTAGAGAAGGGCCGGAATACTGGTATGAATTCCTCTTGAGTATGAAGCTTATAAAGTTCTATACTCATAGACTAGCCCAGATTCTGTCTTTAGCAACTGGTTAAACATTTTGGCTGAATTCTTCTAACCAGCTTTATTGACATCTGGTATAAATAGTTTATATGTACTTTCTTGCGCTTTGAATAAATTTAAAATTATCTAGTTCCACCTTATTATTTGATAAATGCGATCTTTGAATCTCAGAATAATAAGCTGACTTAACTCTAAAATACAAGTCTAGCTATAGTTACCCAACTTCAGTGTTCTTTCCATGTTTTCTGTGTTACAGATAGATGTTTCTATACAAAATGTCTATTTTTCCCTATATTTGTATTCCCAGTGCCTGGAAATATGCTGTACATTCAGTTGGTGTTCAATTAACATTAACAATGCTAACAATTAACTTAATGAATGTTCAGTTGTACCAAATATATTTACTCATCAATCTAACCCCCAAAACAAAATTTATGGAACACTTTGAATAAGCTAAACTAAGTTAAAATAAAAGAGCAAAACATACAATGGATAGAATTGTCTAAGTTATGAGTAGAATAAGGCAATTGCCTAAACTATGTGATTAACTTAAGTACTATTGCTCCTATTCTTAAATCATTTGTTAACATCTCAATTCCATGAATGGACATTCATTTCTTTGTTTTAATATATCCCTTTTGATTTATTAAAATAAAAATACCCCAAGAAGAGGATGAATCATTAAGATCTGGCTACACTAATTGGATTTATTCAGTAGAAAAATTGCAAAAGTCATGTGAGAGTATTGTTAGGTGATGAAGTTTTGGGGTGATTGTGGGGTGGTCCAGAGCCAATGTCCAAGAAAGAATTCCCGAAAGAATCTTTGGTGCAAACAGGTGATTTTTTTTTAGGCATGGGGACACAACTCATGGTCAGGAAAAGCTGCACAGGGGGGTCATGCTGCATAAGGCATTATAAACACTCAGGTTGGGAGAGGGTCAGGGATAGAGTAAATCTCTAAGAGATTTAGAAAGCAAGGTTTCCAGGACCTTGAGGGGCTACCTGTTGCTAGGGAAAACCCATTTATTACCATTTTGTAAAACCTCAGTCATGAGACTCTTCAGATGTATATCAGGGGGCCATAAGCTTGGAGCATGATTGCTGGCATATATCTTGGGGCACTTAGAGATAAAGGGAGTTTCCAAAGGAATCTTTATGTGTTAAAGTAGACTTACAGGTCCTGGGGAATCAGAGTAATGTTAAGCCAAGATTCCCTTTTGCCCCCAGTAAAGTGTCATCATGGAGTCAGCCTAGTTCCTAGAGGAAGGTCACTCTGTCTTGTTTTAAGGGCTTGTCAGTGGGCTGTAGGCAGTAGGGGAATTCAGTTTTTCATTTGCCTTAGTTTCCCACATCACCATGGCAAGTGTTTAAACCCCTTTCCTTTGTTCTTGGGGACCCAGAAGTGTCTGAGGACTATCACACAGATTCCTCCTGGGTGGGAGAGGTGCCAGCTTGTGCTTTGCCCTCAGTGGGCCCATGTTTCTCATCGTTAGATATTGGGATTGGGTTTGGGTGAATGAACGAACATTTATTAAATACATAATATGTGATTCCAGCTTTGTAAGTGTTTTTTAATATTAATAAACAGCCAAATTCTTTCTATATCCATCTTTTTAAAAACAAAAAAAGGTACTCAGAACAAGTTTGGCAATGTGCCTTTTTGCTATATAGAACTAGAATTCATAGCTCTTTAAAGTCCTGTGTTCTTTTTCATGATTCTGAAATGCCTTCTTGAGGTAAGGAAGATGAAAATGTAGAAGAGGAAGTACAGAGACAAGATTTAGAATATTGTTCTTTGTGGTTGTGTTAGACAGAAATTTAAAAAGAAAAAAAACCTAGAGATAAAGATATAGAGATAAACTTTAGATTCTGACAGATTGAGAGGTTTTAATGTTCTGTGGACTAATTTGAAACAAAACATTGAAAAGCAAGTTTTCACCATTTTATTTAACTTTCAGGTATATTTTAACAGAGAAACACTGAAAATGTGTTTCAATGAACAATCACTTTCATTTTTATGTGTTATTTCTTGTGACTGCAAAATATTTAGACTGGCCATTTATCGGTTTTTAAGACCTTGATCGAGTACAATTTTAAAGAAATTAAAATTCTTTCCCTATTTTAACAAAATGCATATTCATAGAAAAAGAAATGAAAACTACTTACAAAATGGATTTTTAAAATATGTCTGACAAAAATAGACCTTTATCTTTTTTTTTTATCTTTTGAATAAAGCAGCTTTACTACATTTTTCCTTTTCATATAAAGGGATGAAGTACTGTATTGTTATTCATTTTCATGCACTGTGACTATTAACATTCTTTAATTATCCTGTTAATCAGTGTAAATGTCACCTGTTACAATATTCATACACTGCATCTATGTCATCCATTAGTCCAATTAATTAAAAACTCAAAGTTATTTATTGATTCACAAAATAAGTGGAAACAGTTCAGATACCTCCATAAAATTTGCTGAATTAAAATTTTGCATGTGATCTACATTTATCTTTCACTTTCCTACCCTTGAGTCAGAAAATTCCAGGGTTTTTTTAATATTCTTATTCTTTATTCTGCCATTCTAGCCATCACTTTGAAAAGCGCAATACCTTTTACTTTTGAAGTTAGGTAAAGTAGGAAACAGTCATGAACAAAATAAAAGTTTGTCTTCCCAGAACTTGCTTTTTAGTGGAGAAAGGCAAACTATTATAACAGGCACAGCAAATGAGTAAATTATACAGAACGTTAGAAAGTAATAATTGATATGGGAAAACACAGAGGAGGCTGTGGAGGGACATCATGTAAGCAATTTGAATAAAATGGTCGGGAAAGACCTCATTAAGAAATAAAAATGATACCATAGACTATTGTTACCTTCAAAAGTTTTTGGAGAATCTACTCTCTTCTCAATATCCAAATATGTTTTTACTCTCTCCCCCTATCTTTACTAAGCAGAATCCCTTGCATATATTTAAGTATTAGAAAGATATATAGAGGCTTGGCTAATAACTGCTTCTGTTGTAACCCCATCCCAAATCCACAAGGCAAGGAATTGTAATCCCCAGTACCCAGTCTGAACTGAAGGGGAATTACATGGGGGAGAAAACATATAATAATATTTCAATAAATAATTATAATCCAAGTTTTTTTACTCTCAAGGAGTTAATAAATTTAATGTGAAGTTAAGACATACACATGTAAAATAGCAATTACTATTCAGTTGCAGAAAGACTATAGATTTTATATGCCATTTGATGTGGTAAGTGATAGATCAGCAAAAAATGTGGCTAATACAGATTTTATATGCTTTTTATTTCAAGCCAGGAAGAAGAAATCATGTGATTTGCCATGTTTTGGAGCCCTTCAAAGATTCAATTTTAACATTGTTGTTTCTGCAAGTAGCTGTCCTGTCCTAGAAATTAGATAGGTCATTTAAATAATTTGAGCCTCACCTTCTTCAAAATTAAAATAGATAAAACCTACTTTCCCACATTTTATCTGAAATTGCATTAAAAGTAATTTACAAAGTCATATTTTGTTTTTTAGAATATGCTATATCTTTCTGAACACCTTTTAAAATTGTATTTAATTTATAAAACTAGTGTATTTTATTACTTATAATATAGATCTATATCTCATATAATTTCACCTAGCTTTCTTGTATTCAGATAGGCAAATGTCAATAAGTATGACAGTTGATAATCTATTTTCTCCTTAAATTCATCCAAGGAATATTTTTATTTTTGAGAAATTAAGAGAGAAGTAGTCATCTAGTTGCTCTGTTTTCATAATAATACATTTTTCAATTACCTGTAAACCTAGGGATACTGGGATGCCTGGGTGACTCAGTCAATTAAGCATCTGACTTCAGCTCAGATCATGATCTCCTGGTCAATGAACTCAAGCCCACATCAGGCTCTGTGCTGACAGCTCAAAGCCTGGAGCCTGCTTCAGATTCTGTCTCCCTATCTCTCTGGCTCTGCCCCACTCATGCTCTGTCTCTGATTCTCTCAAAAATAAATAAATAAATAAAACTTGGACCACTATGAGACCATATCATTTTTAAATTGAGTTTTTACTTTTGTTAAAAAATTCACTTTGTCAAAAAAATTACAATACTTAGAATTTTACACTCCTAGAATTTGAGCAAAGCAGGTAGTCCATCTTTTCTAAAACAGGACAAATTCACTTAAAAATATACATACATCACTGCTACATGACTAGTACTGTAAACTTTTTTCTAAAGTCTACTATGGCTGTGTAAAGAAGCTAGTTGAACTTGTTTTTATGTTTTGGGGAAAGGGCCAGTATACGAGTGCTGGAAATCCACTTTGGGGTCCTTGTTTTCCTGCATCTTGTTGGGTACATTAAGAATGCAAAGCTCTGCCAGCTTTTGGCTTATGCCATTTCCCAGTTTCGTGTTTGCAGTGAGCAACCTTGGGAGGTGAGGGATTAGGAAACATAGGTTAGGTTTGTTTACTGCTTGCTATGAAAACAGTGGATTCCCCAAGGTCAGTCCTCAACTACGAAGAAATTCACTGTGTATGCAGCATGAATCCTTCATATGTGGGCCCCCGGACACTTCACATTGCCCTCATGAGACTAGGGGACAGGGAGAGACTCAAGTATGCTCATGCTCACACTACATGCTGTGCTGTGGCCCTGACCCAGCACTTTCTTGTCTTCTAGCATATATAACAATTAAGGTCCACTTTATTAAGTTGTATGTAGAATACACTCAAATCCTAAATCCAACAACGACTAGTATATAAATTATAGAAGACAAAACAGTATTAAAAAATCAGACAACAGGGGCGCCTGGGTGGCTTAGTTGGTTAAGTGTCGGACTTCGGCTCAGGTCATGATCTTACGGTAAGTGAGTTTGAGCCCTGCTTCAGGCTCTGTGCTGACCGCTCAGAGCCTGGAGCCTGCTTTGGATTCTGTGTCTCCCTCTCTCATTGCTCCTCCCGCACTCACACCCTGTCTCTCTCTCTCCTTCAAGAATAAATAAAAACATTAAAAAAAAAATCAGAGAGTACATATGGTCCCTTTCAGAACTCTTTCATGTAACATATCTATATGCTAAAATATACCTAGAAGAGAGAGACAGAAACTGCCCCAAATATTACATAGCATGAGAAATGTATCTTATTAAGTTAAAATTCCACATATAATTTATTTGCCAGTTAAAATTTTTCATGGTTTTCTCTTTTAGGTATATAAAGATAATACTTCACATCTTCAGAAATCTGTTTTCTTTTGTAGTGTTACTTTCAGATGGTAACATTCGGTGCAGGAATTCCACAGCATCTGAAAAATCATTCTCTAGAAAGCAATCTTTGGCACTATGAGCCTATGATAACTTACATGGCCAATCTAATATAAATTTTTACTTTAAAAAGATGACAGTGTTCTACTTACCAGTCAAAAAGTAATTTGAAGTCAAGTCCTCTCTCTCTTTTTTTTAATGTTTATTCATTCACTTTTGAGAGAGAGCGAGCACAGGTTGGAGAGAGGCGGAGAGAGAGAGAGAGAGAGAGAGAGAGAGAGAGAGAGAGAGAGAGACAGAATCTGAAGCAGGCTCCAGGCTCCAAGCTATCAGCAGAGAGCCTAATGCAAGTTTGGAACCCAAGAACCATGAGCTCATGACCTGAGCAAAAGTTGGATGCTCAGTCGACCGAGTCTTCCAGCCACCCCTGAAGTCAAGTTCTTAACTTCAAAATAATTTCCAGGAAATGTTAACAAAACAAATTGAAATATCCCCTTAGGTCTGCTCTTTGAGATATCTGAGATAACACAGGGTGTTGGCTAAGAAAGAAAAAATTAAATTTATTTTTACGAAAAGTATCTGGAGCACTTATGTTTTTTCATTTGTCCATACTCCTTAACCTATTTTCTTTGAAAGATGCACTGAGCTTTTGTAATTGAGAGAAAGCCCATAGAGGCAGCTTGCTTAAAATTCAAGTTTTTCTCTTTTGCTAAATTGATATTTGTTTTTGTATTTATAACCAGGGCCCATAATATTAGCCACCATGGAATGCCTTTAACATTTTTATGGTCATTACAGTATTTTCTGTTTCTGTAATCATGATAAAAATAGCGATGCCTTCTTTTAATACTTTACTAGGGACACAGGGATCTCTTACGAAATAGGAGAAAATAAATTGGAGGGAACAAAAATCAATTTAAAAGGATGTTGCCTGATAATTTTAATAGCATGGTAATAATAACATGTATTGAAACTAAACTTATAATTTTAGTAAACAAACACATAAACTCCCTAATTGTAAAACCCCAAGAACAAGCAGGCATCTTCTAGCAAGAACATTTATGCTTTTAAAGCCTGATATTATGGTAAGAGGACAATTGAGTAACAATAACCAGCTATAGAAGAAAGTGCTCTTGTTCAATAAAGATAATCTTCTGGACAGTGTGCAGCCAGGAAATTTCAATACTGCCCACATAAATTTCAAGAGGCCTATGAAATCATACTTCACCTGTCATTTAGGACTTATCACATTTTACTGGAATTTTCTTGCTAAATGATGCATAATAGGGACAGAAATAAATTCTAAGACGAGGTCATTAACGGTAAGTAGCACCAGCAGAAATGATAAGTTGGTGAGCTGGGATCCAGAAGCCTGGTTCCAGAGAGCGTGGAATCTCAGTCATAGTGGAAGGGTTACACACTGACCTTCTAATACTAGAGAAAAAATGCCCAAGAACCAAACCACTTTTGTTGTATCTATCAGAGTATGGGAAAAACAGATATGGAATTTTCACGTTCAGATGGATAGCTGGAAGAAGTGGAGCCAGGAAGAAGATGGCAGCGCTTTTAGTAGTTAAGTAGTCGATGGCGAGAGAAGAGAGTTATGGTAATAATAACAGGACTTCTGGGGGGATTCCATGTTCCTGTTTTTGACCAACTAATATTTTCTTTCTTTTTAAAAATCTTTTAATGTTTATTTATTTTTGAGAGAGAGAGAGAGAGAGAGAGAGAGAGAGAGAGAGAGAGAGAGAGAGGAGGGGCACAGAGAGAGGGAGACACAGAATCCGAAGCAAGCTCCAGGCTCTGAGCTGTCAACCCAGAACCCAATGCGGGGTTTGAACTCATGAACTGTAAGATCATGACCTGAGCCTGAGATGCAGTCAGACTCCCAACTGACTGAGGCACCCATGTGCCCCACCAACTAATGTTTTCTTAACCTAAAAACTCATTTCTCAACTTTTCAAAGATTTCTGATAACATTTGAAAGATGGGGTAACTTTGTAGAGTGCCTCTGTATTTGAGACAAATTATATTTGTAATAATTTGAGCATGTCTCAAGATATGCCTAAAGCATATATAGATGTTGTCGATACGTGTGCATAGGACAAATACGAGCATCTAAGTACAAGGTAAACCTACCTTGTACATCTGGTAGTTTCTGCAAGTATCACATCAGTTAGGATATGAGAATGATATTTGGGGGTGATAGTTGTAGTCCTTGCTACAATAAACATTTATTGAACAAATGTTGACTAATGGATCTGCACAGAGTGCAGAAGTTGGGGAACCCCCCATGAAAGAGGAGTATAGGGCCAGAGATTGAAGCTCTTGGCCCTAGAGAATTATCAGTGCTGTCGTGTGGAAAGTTGTTATCCATAAAGCTTCTTTATGTGGCAGTAGGCCATATTTACCCGTTTTATATTCCTTGTCAAATTGTGTCCTTTTTCATTACTTCATTCACTGTGCATGGTAGTTCTTTTAACTAATGAATAGCTGATTTTTAAATAGAATTCCTGTTAGGACTTTAGAAGTACAGTTTGATGAAGTTTGGTAAAGCTTCATAGAGACAGTATAGTGTCCATTGTTAACTTAAGAATATCAGGCCTGAAGCCACATTGCCTGGGTTCAAATATCTTTCTGGTCTTGTTATGTCATGTTCTTGAAGCTCTATGGAAGTTGAAGCCTTTCAAATCCCGACGGAAAGAACTCTGAGCATCACCAAAGTGTGCTAGATAGCCAGTGGGCTCTTCAGAACTCCATGACCGTGCTTTCGTGATGTATGCATCCAATCCACATCAACACTTCACCTTACATAATCATGCAGCCTAACAGTTGACCAGACAAAAATTTTAAAAAATGAGTCTACGTAGTTTCTAATCTCTGTAAATGCTGCTTAAAAAAAACAAAAACAAAACAAAACAATGTTTTCCAGCATTTCCTGAGAGCAATCACATTAACAGCTCTGCCACTCATGGTCTCCAACTCATGACATTGTCTTGTATTTCCTCCTTCAGTTTACCCATACAGCAAGCTCCCTAGTGAACTCCAAAGCATAATCCCTTCAAGTATTATGATTTTGCAGTTGGGATTGAGAAAAATCTTGAGAGGCGCCTGGGTGGCTCAGTCAATTAAGCAACAACTCTTGATTTCAGTTCAGGTCAAGAGCTCACGTCTGTGAGATCGAGTCCCATGTCAGGCTCTATGCTGACAGCAGAACATGCTTGAGACACTCTCCCTTTCTCTTGACCCTCCTCAGCTCGTGCTCTTTCTCCTTCAAAATAAATACATAAACATTTGGGGGGAAAAAGAAGAAAAGAAAAAGATTTTGAGGTGAGAAGATAGATATCTAGGTGGATCTAATTTAATCACAAATGTCCTTATAACAGACAAGTAGGAGATCAGAGAAAGAAAAAAGATGATGTGATAATAGAAGCAGATATTAATTTATTTTGCCAGGATCCAAGGAGTACTGGTATTCCTTAGAATCTAAGAAGCAAGGAATCATCATCCTTGATGAAACTTTGACTCTGGTCTCGTCAGGTCTATGTCAGACAACTGATCTACAAAACTGTAAAAAGAATCAATTTTTGTTGTTTCAAGTCACAGAGCTTGTGGAAATTTGGTATGTCAGCAAGTGGAAACTACAGGCATATCTCAGAGATGTTACGGGTTCTATCTCAGACAACTGCAATAAAATTAATATTGTAATAAAGCAAGTCAGGAAATTTTTAGTTTCCTAGTACATGTAAAAGTTATGTTTATGCTGTACTGTTGTCTATTAAGTGTACAATAGCATTATATTTTTAAAAATTGTACATACACCTTAGCTAAAAAATACTTTGGGGTGCCTGGGTGCTCATCATTTAAACGTCCTACTTTGGCTCAGGCCATGAGCTTGTGGTTTGTGAGTTCGAGCCCTACATCGGGGTCTGTGCTGACAGCTCAGAGGCTGGAGCATGTTTCCGGTTCTCTCTCTCTCTCTCTCTCTCTCTCTCTCTCTCTCTCTCTCTCCTCTCTCTCTCTCCCTCCCTCCCTCTCTCTCTTTCTCTGTCTGACTCTCCCCTGCTTGCACTCTGTCTCTCTCTCAAAAATAAATAAATATTTAAAAAATTTAATACTTTATTGCTAAAAGACTGGAACCATCATTGGAGCTTTCAATGACTCATAATCACTGATCACAGATGACTATAAGAAATATAATAACAATAAAACTGTTTGCAATACTGTGAGAATTATGAAAATGTGACACAGAGATACAAAGTGAGCAAATGCTGTAGGAAAAAAAATGGTGCCTGTAACCTTGTTTACAGCAGGGTTTGCCACAAACCTTCATGGTAGCAAACACTGGCCAAGTGCAATGAAACAAGGTATGTCTGTAATACAGTGTTACTCTTCACATATATTTTTTGAGAAGAGTAAATTGAAGAATGTGAAAGGGAAGAAGAATGAAGTATCTAAAATTTCTGTGAGGCTGAAGCTGTCACATAGCAAAGCTCATGTGTTTCCTAATGTAAATTCAAATTCTCAAGAAGCTTTTGCCTAAGATCTCCACAGTCTGTAGTCCTGTAGTTCCACATTCTGTAATCCCACTCGGAGATGTGCTAGAACAAGATCTTTTGCTTTCAAATGCCTCTACAGAGGCAGTTATCAAAGTTGTGGATATAGAATCTGCTGCTTCTGGTTGACTCACAAAATCTTTCAAAGGGGCTCAGTATGTACTGTAGGAGCTCAATATTCCCACAATTGTCTGTACAGGAGAGAATTTGAGGGGGGTAGAAGTGGCATTGCTATGTGCAAGTTATAAATAGCTTAATGTGAGAATCTTTTTAAATTTTTCAGAAGTAACTTCATGGCAAAAACAGAAGCGTTAATCAAACTTGAAAGGTGACTGCAAACTATATGAAGTGTTATGCAAAATTCAGGAATTGATGATATGTGGACACAGACATAACTTTTGAGAAAAATAAATAATTGTAATATTTGGTAAAAGAATTGATTAAATATTGACAAGTAAATGGATTCCCTCAGTTCACAGAATATGGGTTTTCTCTCAATGTCAGAGAAGGGTGCAAACACCTTCTTGTTTCTTCATAACTTTTAAGGAAAGAGAAACTCCCCAGAATAGAGTTTCTCAATCAATAATTTACTTACAGATATGAAAGTGAATAGAGAATTAATTTAACACCTTGTGAAGGAGTCACTACTGCAGAATATGTCAGTTTTCATTTGAAGATTGAATAAAAGATACAATGGTGATTTTAAAAGAATTAGCGGGATGCCTGGGTGGCTCATTCAGTTAAGTGTTTGATTTCAGCTCAGCTCATGATCCTGTAGTTTGTGAGTTTGAGCCCTGTGTGAGGCTCTATGGTGACAGCTCAGAGTCTGGAACCTGCATTGGATTGATTCTGTGTCTCCCTCTCTCTCTCTCTGTTCCTTCTATACTCATGCTCTCACTCTCTCTCTGTCTCTCAATAAGAAATAAACATTAAAAATAATTTTTTAAAGAATTAGCAATACTTATTATAGAATAAAAGTACTAAGCATAGCTACATATATTTATTCCAGGCACACATACAATACTACCCTTACAATAAAACATATTTTTATTTGCTTTCCTAAAGTACGATTTTCTGGTAAGCAATATTATAAGTCAGATGAAGGCTGGATGCTAATGAATAGCTACACCACCACTAGGATGGGGCAGAAAGAAGAAAGGGTGGGAGAAAGACACCTAATCCCTGGGAAGACCACGTTTCTAGGTTTTAGTTCATGACTGAAGCACCAACTCTTCTTGGGTTTATCAACTTGGTTGTATAGATGCTACTATTCTGCATTCTCAAGTGTACTTAATGATAACTCCTTAGGTTGAAAGACAAATCAACCGAAGTATACCAAAACGTATTTTCAATTTTCAGGTCCGATATGAATT
Organism: Helogale parvula; assembly: GCA_004023845.1. Classification (NCBI taxonomy): domain Eukaryota; kingdom Metazoa; phylum Chordata; class Mammalia; order Carnivora; family Herpestidae; genus Helogale; species Helogale parvula. The sequence goes on along the minus strand of PJEM01000361.1, from coordinate 406,667 downwards.
CTCAGTTTAAAAAGTTCATTTAAAATCACTGTTAGAAGAATGTACATCCCAGATGAGACTCAGAAAAGGTGATAAGCACTTCACTTCTAAGCAAGCATTTTTTCTCTAAAATTTCTTTCTTGTCAGTGGTAGCACAGATGTAGTAGGTAGCTTTTACTAGCACATGAACCTCCAAATCTGTATCAGATAATACAAATTTAAATTTAAAAAGTACATGCATGGAATATGTATTAGTTTTCTATAGCTGTATGACAAATTGTTTCAAATTCACTAGCTTAAATATATACACCCATTGATTTTTTGTCAATTTCCCTGGGTCCGGAGTCCAAGTACAGCTTAGTTGGTTCTTTTCTGGTCTTAGGAGATTGCACTCTAGGCATAAACTGAGGCTTCAGTTCTTACCTGTATTTCACAGTCCTCTTCCAAGCTTCTGTTGGTCGTTGGCAGAATTCATTTCATACCATTATGAAACTGAGAGTCTCGGGTTCTGAGGCCATCTCTTTTCACAGGACATTTGCAAAATGGTCATTGGCTGTCTTCCAGGTGAGTAGGACGATGTCCCTAATGCTTCCGCCTCAGAACTGCAACTGATTAAGGCAGGCCCACTGAGCATAATCCTTCTTTTTATTGACCCAGAGTCAACTGATTTTGGGCCTTAATTTCATATGCAAATTCCTTCACCCTTGCCATCTAATGTAATCACAGGACTAACTACCATCAGATCCACAGATCCTGCTTACACTCAAAATCTTGGGAGCCCTCTTAGGATTCTGGCCACCACCGTGTGCAAATGGAATAAAATTGAAGCAAAGTCTCCTAATTCTTTTTCTGACACCCATCCTAACTCAGTCCTATTTCCAATAAGATTTTTATTTTGAAATCCCCTTTCCCCACAATATAGAAATTCTAGAGTTGCAACTGCTACTACTGTGTTTAACTTTCCTTCAAGTCAGCATTTCTCAACCTTCTTTACTTTTTTTTCATTATCACTCCCATGAGTGCCATGGAGGCTTTTTGGGCATTTGTTTTCTAATCATCTCACATGAAATTTTAAAATCAGAGGTCATACTTAAATATCTATTTATGTACAGTATATATTTCTGTGCTTTATGGATAAAAATAAAAAGAGTAAATAGTCCCTCAAGACCTGGTTTGTGTTCCTTTGAGTGCAATATCGCCATATGTGTGCACTGTCTAAGTAAAGCTCCTTGATCCTACTTGTTCTTCAGTAGAGGATATACCAACCATAACAATTTAATACAACATAATTCTTAGAAATGGATGGATGCATATGTGCTTTATAAAGCAAGCCCTGAACTTAGAGCCTGGCTATAGAATTTGTGAGAAGTGTTCTTTTCCTTTGATACCATTTCTTCTTCATTACCCAAATTTAAATTATTTCATTTATGGCAAATATTCATATTTAGAAATGGACAGGGGCAAGAACTAAAACTTAGAATAGTGACTATTTTCTGAGTATTAACAATCTAACACATGGTTGTATAGAACATAGCAACATCAATGGACAATAATTATTCACGCATCTCAATTATTCATGGTCTCCCTTTCTCCCAGGGTATGGATAATCATTGTGTCTTCTTTATGTGAAGCACTGATTAGAAATAATAACTCCAATAGTCCTTGAAAACAATTAAAACAATCATAACAATAATTTTTAATCATTATTGTCCTTTTCTTTACTAGACTCTTTGGCATAGATAGTTAACTGCTATAAAAATGTCACATTGAGAACAACACTTGAAAATGCATGAGAGTATTCATGGAATGGACTGGATGGAGGAGCATAGGCTGAATGACGGATAAAGCACTATCATCAAGCTGGTAGAGACACTATGTTACATTGTGTTAAACTGAGCCACACAATACCAGCTTTGTCTCAGGTATACATATCTGGGTATAGAGTGTACAGGATGTCCCTAATGTAGGGAAACATGGATTGATCTCCATAATGCAATCAAGCAGGAGGTCAATCTATAAAAGAATAATATTACCTTTTCCCAGACTTTATGAACACCCTGAACAAATAAATTCTTAGTGCAAGAAACTGTATGGAACATACATTATATTAATATGTAATTCATGGCTGTAGTAGCCCAGAGTAAGATTTCTGTATTGTATTTATTATGAAAGTTTTGTTTTCCTCACAGTGATTGAAACATAGTATATAGCATTCTATTCCTGAAATTCTTTCTTTAAAGATATATTCACTGATTATCTACTATGTGGCAGGAACTCTTCTAGGTTTTGGATACAAATGCTGAATAACCTTAAAGTATTTAGCATCTATTATAACACTTCTAGACATTCCATCTGTATCACCTGTAAAGCTTGTTAAAACATTGATTTCTGCATCTTACACTCAGATATTCTCTTTTAGTAAATTTGAAAATGAGGCTCAGGGTTCTAGATGCCTAGCAGCAGCCTGATCTTATGTGTCTGGTCTACAAACTGCACTTGCATTAGGGTTGATCAATGCCACAGCACGACACGTTTTGTATGGCAAGTTTATTCTGCTTCATTCATCCATTCTAGGCATGCATCTTTTCTCAGATTTCTCACTACCCTATTATTTCTGCTACCTTTCCTTCCTTCACAATTGCCACTGGGGTGTTTGTTTTTTGTACTTCTGAGTTCTAGGATGATTTTCAAAAATGAATAAAACAATAGAACAAAACATCTCTTCCTAATAGTAATATCTTTTCACTGACAGTGTTTTAAATACTCTGTTCTCTTTACTAGATTTATAACTGATTTATAACTGAAAAGGAAAGGAAATATGCTATGAGAAAATGATAGAAGATAAATAATGCAAGCTACAATTCCATAGAGGGCAAAGCATTTAGTCAAAAGAAGAATCTTGTATCTTCTAAATACGTGGATTGAAGCAAACTTACCTAGGCAGTAACCGTGGTTTAATGTTGCAAATAGGCAACACTTGCACCAAAATAATCGGACGTATTGGTATGCTCACTCATTTTTGTAATATATTCTAAGCGTGAGTACAAAGTGGTGTATTTGTAATAATAAAGCGAATCTAGTATTTTTCTCCTTCTGGAATCAATGTTACTTTTTTAGAATCTATAAATAACACCAACACAATATATTTTCTAATAACATGCACAATTTAATATTCCTTTCTTACCCATTTATTAAAGAGACACACATTTTTACATAATATACTCATGTAATTAAGATTCTTTTTTCTCAGTTCTAGTCACTGATTGAACAAGTATTAGAAACATTTTTCATTATATATGTTATCTATGTTTGTGTCTAAGAAAGAGGGGGATAATAATGAAGGGTCATGAGGAAGCTAGCAAGAGGCACAGAGGAAAGAAAAAGAGGAAGGAAATGAGAAACAATGCTACATTTTTGATCCACAAAGATAATAAATCTCCATTCAGTAAACCAGAATGAATTGTATGATCAATTCATGTCTCTAATTTAAGATGCTTGATGACCCTTGCTTGTTACATACTTGTGATAAATATATTTTTTAAAGTTTGGACTCTTAACACAAAAAACATTTATTGAAAACAAGTTCTTTCTGTTGATATATGTATTTATGAATCACTCAGAATGTATGGTCAGTTGCTATTAATAAATAAGTTTAAAAATGTGGAATTAATAGCCTTGTAGGATAGGACTTAATGAGTAAACTATTTGTATTCATGATTTTGACTCCTGCATTTCTACTGAACATATTACATAATGTATCTCGATTACTGTAATGAATACTGATCAAGTTAAAAAAATTCTGATGTTTATTTTCTAAAGAGTGAGAGACACACAGAGTGTGAGTAGGGGAGGGACAAAGAGAGAGAGGGAAGCACAGAATCTAAAGCAGGTTCTAGGCCCTGTGTTGTCAGCACAGAGCCCAACACAAGGCTTCAACTCACAAATGGTGAGATCATGACCTGAGCTAAAGTCAGATATTTAACTGACTGGGCCACCCAGGTGCCCCAATAACGATCAAGTTTTTAAAATATTTATACCACAATGAATCTATCATGTATTTAAGTTAGCACTAAGCAGGTTTCTGTAGTAAAATGCTAAAATGTAAGTTTCTTTATAAAGATTGCACATGCATACAAACGTACAATACTTAAAATTGTCAGTTTCCTTCTCTTTTTTTCCCCTTTGCTTACAAATCCCTAAGTCTAAAGCTAATTGCTACTATTGTTTCACATTCATATAGCACTAAGGAAGTCAAGGAATTTACAATGTGTTGGAAAGTGACTTCAAATCTTCAAAACCTCAGTATGAATATATTAAGAAATACAATGCACTGTATGTCCTTTCATTATGCTTTTATTTTATTTCTCATGAAAAAAATCAAGATTGTTCATTCTTTATACAGATGGAAAGGAAACTACTAACCCATGAAATGCAGTTGGAATTGAATGCAGCAGTGTAAAGATGAGCACATGTCTCAATTTCAACTATAAATTAAAATGCATTAGCTCTTTCTGATGCTTGGGCCTCTCTTGTATCTCATTTGGACAGGTGCACACAAAAATTAACACCAAAGGTATCAGTGTTTAGTGTCTCATAGAATTTGTCATATGGAAGTGTTTCTGATTTATGAAGCACCTTGGGGTAGAGCAAACGTCTCAGATTTTGCTGGGCACACATACCATTTAGGAATTTATTAAAATGCAGTCTCTGATTCAGATGTTTCAGGGTGAGGCTAAGAATCCTGCGTATCTAACAAGCTTAAAGTAATGCCGACACACTAGCCTCCTAAGGGTGAGATGTGGATGAGAACTTCCTTGGGTCAGGCAATGCTCCACTACTAAGTTGTGAAGACCGAGGAGGGTTTCCAGAGACTTCCTAGGAACATAACAGTGCTGGATTTTCAGATGTGAGAATAAAAACTCTCAGAGGTCTTATTTGAAATAATATTTAAATCTTTGTTTTAGTTATGAAAAACAACCGTCCTACAAAACACACATACGGCCATGCATTATCATGCAAATGTATATAAGCATGCATGCAGACATAAACAAACAATAGAAAACATAAACCAACCAATTATTTAATACTACATTCAAAAACCATGTGGCTGTCGTCCAAAACAATGGAATTATTTGAGACTGAAAAATTTTGAAACCTGTTGATTGTAATTTACTATTACTTCATTTCTTTTTACTGGTTGTAGATTCAACATATGAAAGCCTAAGCCATATTTATCTGAAAAGGGGAAAATGTTGTGCCTCTGTGTATGTTGAAAGAAAGCGGGTAAAGTGGGATGCAGGAGAGGGAGAGAGTGTCTACTTTCTATTCTTTTCTGTCTTCCTTTCAGTTCTGAGTTGTATCATTTTATAGACAAACTTTTATTTCTGGTAACAACCTATCTGGAAAAGACCTTCAACAAGTAGGAAAAGGAATAACGATTTTAGCATTTTCCTGTGAATGGAGTGATGCCAGAAGCCATTATAACTGTAGTCAAAAAACCATTATTTGTGTTATTTTGATGGCCTATGTTCTGGCAATATTTTCAATGCAAGCCAGAAGCAATGTTTAGGTCAAAAGATCAATTGAATAGTATTCAGTGACTTTGCCTTCAATCCCTGGCTATTGAGAATAATTTGGGAAAGGGAAACTATGTACTGGGACATCTCAGGGACATTCCAAACTCAAATCCAAAATTAAATGAATTGATCCTTACTCTCTCTCACTATCCAACCCAGAGTTCTCATCTCTGGCCTTGGTCTCTGTTAATGACATTTTTATTTATATACTAACCAATGTTAGAAGTCAAGAGTCTGAGGGGCGCCTGGGTGGCTCAGTCAGTTAAGCGTCTGACTTTGGCTCAGGTCATGATCTCACGGTCCATGGGTTCCAGCCCCGCGTCAGGCTCTGTGCTGACAGCTCAGAGCCTGGAGCCTGCTTCAGATTCTGTATCTTCCTCTCTGTCTGCCCCTTCCCTGCTCGCTCTCTGTCTCTCAAAATAAAAATAGTAAAGACAAAATTTTATTAAAAAAAACAAAGGAGTCAAGAGTGTGACCACCTTTCTTACTTGAAACAACCAAGCAATCTTCATATTGGCTCCTTAGATGTACCTTGAATAGATTTCTCCTTTCTGTGTCTACTAGGAGCCACTTTCTTGGGTTCTCACCATCTTTCCTATGTATCTGGCCAGCATCCTTCTACAAGTTCCCCTATATTCAAAGTACATACAGTACCACTACTTATTCCAGCCAGTCTATTTCTTTAAAAATATTTCACTGATATAGGAAAATAAAAAATTGATGAATTTGAAGGTTGTCTCATTTCTCTCTTTCCTCACCGAGAGTAGTAACAAGAACTGAGATCATCGACGTTTCACAGAAGGTAATAGGACAAGAGCATCGAGTCTAGGATCCCCAAACTCTACAGACTCCTATAAGTCAGAATTTGCTTTCTCACAGCATTCATGTTTAAAATGTTATTAATATTTTATATATAATTCAATTCCACAGAATAAAGATCTTCCAATTACCATGGGTAGGTTATATGACAGAATAGAAGTTTTTAAGTCTTTTAGTAGATAAGACATCTGTGAAATGGAAAGCAGTCCGTAGTAGCAGCATGATATTTTCAGTTATCATTCTTCCTAATCTCCTAATCATGTCTACTATATGTTTAAAATTCAATCCCTACTTATTGCAACACATAATGACATAAAAATAATAGTATAAATAAAATAAGGTATAGCTCAACTCAGACCATTGCAGTCTCCTGTGGTTCTACAATCTTAGGCTGAATGTTATTCCAAGGATTATTCTAGAGGTGTAAACACTGTTGTTCATTCCTCAGGAAGCTAGCTTTTTTTGGAATAATATTGGTTTATAATTCCCTTTACATTAAGCATACTCAGCTAAGAAATGTCATCTTATCTATTTCCAAAGAATTGGTGTCCATGAGGTGACCAGAAATAAACCTTCTGAGGTAATTCTGGACAAAGGCCATATCTGCAGCTGCAAACTAATGTTGTGTCATTTTAATTTTTCACCAAGGTTCAGACTAGGAGGCCATTGGCTGTTTATAAAGAGATGTGATGCTAAATACCTTATATTCACATTCTTTTAGTCAAATCATTTCCCAATGTTTTTAAAATGGGGCGTTTGCAAGGCATCTGGGTGACTCAGTTGGTTAAGCATCTGACTTCTGCTCAGGTCATGATTGTGGGGTTTGTGGGTTCAAGCCCCACATCAGGCTCTGTGCTGACAGTTCAGAACCTGGAGACTGTTTTGGATTCTGGTCTCCCTCTCTGTCTCTCTCTGCCCTTCCCCTCTCAAAAATAAGCATTAAAAATTAAAAATAAATAAATAAATAGATAAATAAAAATGGGTCATTTTTAGAAATATGTTGACTCCCTATAATGAATATATTTTGAAAAAAGTCATAATTACTGACACTTTCCTGAGTTGAGATAGCAACATTTTCAAGATACGTTGAAAATAATGTCTTTAACTTTCCCAGCAAAATTTCTCCAGAGGAGAGAAAGCCTGTGTGATTTATCAAATAATGACCATATCATCCCCAAGATTGACAGCCAGGCTTAGAAACCTATCGTTTTACTCAGCAGGATACGAGTCAAGGTTTATCTCTAGAAGTCGGGGTGGTGAGTTCTGAGTTTACTCTTAAACTATCTCTTCTATCGGGCTAAATTCAAGATTTTCTATGTCCCATACCATATTCTCAGTGAACCCGAGTCCCTGAACTATGTACACTAGACCTAATATTCCATTTTCACCATTATTTGATACCAAGTTCCAACTTGTAGAAACCAAGCAAAATTATATGTATTTGATTTTTTGTTGAAGTATAATTAACAGTGTTATAGTTGCTTAAGCTATATAGTATAATTACTATAATGATAAATATATGTCTTTTAGTTGGCGCTCTTGAACTTTCAACACATGGTTGGGAAAAATTGACATGAAGAATAACAACAAACAGCAACAGGTAACAAGGAAAAGTGGAATTAGTATCGTAAACATTCTCTCAATTCAACTATTATATGAAAGTAATTGCTGGGATGTTTTGATTTGGTGCCATAAAATTATACTTTGGGTGAATGCTTTTATAATCTACTGGGTGGCTTAAGTAGCCGTGATAACAAATATTTATATTCAAATGAATCAGAAGTCAGCTGAAAATAAACTTGGAAAATATAATAAAATCAAACAAATTTAGGAAGGGTGCATAAAACAACATGTACAACTTATTTATTTATTTTGGAACATCAAATTATTCATGAAATGAAAAATCCTTTACATGTTAGTGAGATGAAGAACATCGAAGTCTCCTAAATATATACCATAGTATCTGAGGCAGAAATATTACTTGGTTCTAAAAAGCACTTTTGAGTTAATTCTAATCACATCTTCTAGATGTGATTCAAGAAAGTAACTAAAAATTCTGAGTCAGGGATAGAGCTATGCACAGGAGTAAAATAAAAATGTCACCGAACAAGGAAAATATATTCAAGTTTTCCCAGGAGGAAAAAAAAATAGCCTCACCTGGGGAGAGGCCTGACTGTTCTAAAGAAATGTTACATAACACAGTATCCACAGAGGAACTAGCATAGATGATTTATGGAGCCTGAGGGAGATACAAAGTACACTGGAACATAAATATATGAGCAGGTGCAAAATCATCCTGAATATGAAAATAGATGAGGGTAAATGGGAGAACGCCTTTCATTATGTATCGCCAGTTATAATTTAATGGAGATGCAATACAGGATTCTCTTAAGATAGAACAATAGAACTTTAAAACAGAGCTTAAGACATATAGAAAATAACTATTCATGTTAGGAGGAAAAAGACTCCCAAGAAGGCATTACTAGTGAATAGCTTCAGATTTTGTTTTATGGTCATTAGTATATAAATATCTGTAATTAGAGGAAGAGACAGGTAAGTCAATAGCAAGATGTCATGTTTAATTTAGAGCTTTGACATTATCTAGCCTTACTCTAACTGCGAGCAGTTTTCCAGGGAATGGTTTTAGTTCTGCAGATACAAATGCTTCTGTATTTGGTATAATATGTGACCATTTTTCAAAAATAAAGAAGCATTGCTGTTACCACTAACTGGCTTAAGATAGGATGATTTAACTTGACTTTTTAAGTAGATAAGTAAATAAGACTTAAACATACTTCAAATGATAAGCATTGTATTTTGGAAAATATGAAAGGATCTTCTGGAGAATCTGACTAGTGGATTAGTATATAATATGTGCCTTAGTTAATTGATGAATATGTTCATAGAATGTGGAGGACCATGCATTACTTAAAGGTAATGGACATTTCCAAAATATTCTAAATTCTCCTAATGGCTTCAATATACTTTATTTTATGTTTCTTACCCTGATTCTTCAGGGTGATTTAAAATGACAAACGGACCATTAAAAACTATTATTCTATATTTCCATAAGCCTGCAGGCCTCTTCTGGTGCCGCTCTTTAAACAATTAGACCATCATAACAGAAAAGGTGTCAGTATACAATTAAATTGAACTAAACTATGATATTCTATTGTACTGAAAGCAAAATTGCTTGACATACAGTCAAGTAAAATTGCTCAATTGTACCTGAAGAAGAAACGATCAACAATATCCCATTAGTACTGATACAGATTTCTTTTTTAAAAATGTATAATAGATATACCTTGCAAACAATTGTTATTACTCTTAATATGTTTTAGTTCTGTAGCTTTTCGAGAAAAGACGGATCTGGATGTAATGAAGCCTCATTCCCTGACTCCTCCTCCACACACACTAAAACTTTTTAGTAACGTGGAAAGTTGGTTCAGCTGGTCCCAGTTAACTCAGTGACACAGCCTGAAATCTAGTTGCTAATTTTAGAGGCTCTTCTTTGTTGAAAGGCTCCCTCCTCTACCAGGGAGCCTCTGTTGTTATGTAGTCACATAGACGTTTCTCATCCACTGTCCCTATAAATATGGTGAGAATTATGGAGAAGGATGCCTCAGCTGAACAGTTTGACTTTAAAGCAGATAGTCCATCAATGTGTGGAACAAGCTGTGTAAAACTATAAACTGGGTAAATTAGGTGCTTCATGGCCTCTCTGCTAGTAAAATATTCCCAGTAAATCTTATTTTACATCTGGCCTATTTGCTTATTTACATCAAATCTTATTTGCACAGATGACTTTAGAGTTGAGTGTTGGTTCATTTGGGCTGCCATAACTAAAACACAATAGGCTTAATCAATAAATATTTATTTCTCACTGTTCTGGAGGCTGGAAAGTCCAAGATCAAGGATCAGCATAGTCCTTGTCTGGTGAGAAACTTGCTGTGAGAGAAGCCATCTTCCTGCTGTGTCCTCACATGCAAAAATGAGAGAACTTTCTGGAGTTTTTTTGTAAGGGCCTAATCCCATCTATTACGGCTGCATCCTCATGATCTAATCATTCTCCCAAAGCCCCTAATACCATCGTGCTAGAGGTTAGAATTCCAACTCAAGAATTTTGAGGGAACACAATATTCAGTCCATAACACTTGAATATCTGTAACTACTGTATAGGATGGGTATTGACCATAAAAGTATGCATTCCAGTGGTATCAATGTTATTGGATTTTAAAATAGTGTTTACCCAGCCCCCATGCATCACACCACAGTGGAAAACATCCCTTCTATGGGCAGTTACAGGTCATAGGGAACGCTGGTGGCCAAGTATTGCAAGTATCCAAGTGGTAGGATAGTTATGAAGTGTCCCAGCTCAGCATCTTCCAAAAGGGGCACTGAGAAAATTGTTCCAAACCCTACAGAGACAGCATAGGTGTGGCAGTTCCCAGCTCTGGAGCAAGCATGGCAGCAATAGGATACGATAACCTAGGGCCATCAAGCCTTCAGAAAGGTTTGCTCCAGACTCTAAGGGTGATGAAGCAGCAGCAATCCATCCTCACTAAACCCCCCCCAAACAATAGGCAATTTGAAAGAGCATAAAAAAACCTTAAAGCAAATAATGTCACTAAAACATGCAGATCATTAAAAGAAAGGTTGATTTGCTACCAAAGGAAAACCTGGGTAATAAGACTAGTAACAGAGAAAAGGAGGCCAGACGATTTAGAGCTCCAAAAAATCCTGCAAAAATACATGCACTTTATGGCTGAAGTCTGAGGAAAGGATAAGATCAAAGGCACCAGCAGAGCTTACAGATATGAGAATTCAATGCACAATGCACAACCAAGCAGATGGTCTGATGCAAAACTTCAGAATGGATTTGGCTGCTCCTATTGTTGAAGGATTTTTTACCTCAATACCTGGGGGTCATTGTCTTGCAGCTTCGAAGAATGAAGACGTGCATGCAAACTAAAATTAGCAGCAGGCAAAAGTTTATTAGGGTATAAGATTAGAAAGTAAAAATAGTAGCAAAGCTCTCTTTACAGAGAGAGGGTATTCAGAAGTGAATACCCCTGACTATGGGCAAGGGACTTTGTTTTACAGGGTGTTGGTCCGTTAACCCTTTTCCCCACTTTGTGGGCCTGATAACTGTAAGTGCTGGGTTATTTATTTCTGTGGGAACCATGAGGGAGCAGTAGATAATGCTTGTTACATTCTCAAGAAAACCTTTACCTCTGAGGAACTTCTATCCTAGTCAGACCTGATGGAGTTTCCTTCATGGTGAGGCCTGAGGGAGTTTTACATGTGGTCAGATGATCCCAGAAATGTTTCAAAATATGTGGTTTTGCTCCCAAGGACCTTCAATCCCTAACCACTTCCTTTCTGCCTATTTCACCCTATCCTTCCCCATCATACTATCGAGCAAAAATTACATAAGTCGACCCTCCCCCTTGAATTTGGAGAGTTAGCAGGATAAATGAGGCAGAGACAACAGCCAGATCAGGGAATATATCTCTGTTCTTCCTTTCAGGGGACAGGGGATGTTCAAAATATTCCTGAACTAGTTAGATATTGGGACTTGCGTGGCTCTTAGTTGATTTTTGTGTGTGAATTGTCTTTGTCTTTCTTTTGTTAAGCTGTAAAATTATATAGATGTTTGAGGTGCAAGATTGCATGGACATGTTTCTTGGCTACAAGCCTTCTAGGGTCTGCTTTTGGCAGCTGTGAAAGTGGGAAAATTTATGAAACCAAGTGGTCTGTGCTCATAAAGCTGCTAATATTGACAGTGATAACAATGTCTCATTCCAGAGAAGAAAATGTAATGGTCTCATTATGGGTTGAATTGTATTGCACACAAATTTATATACTGAAGTTCTAACTTCCAGTACCTCAGAATAGAATCGGACTTGCAGATGGAGTCTTTCAGAGGTAATCAAGTTAAAATAAGATAACTCGTGAGACCCAAATTCAATATGACTGGTGTCATTTTTTTTCAAAAAAATTTTAATGTTTATTTATAATTGAGAGGGAGACAGTGTGACAACAGGGGACGAACAGAGAGAAAGGGATACACAGAATTCGAAGCAGACTCCAGGCTCTGAGCTATCAGGACAGAGCCTGACACGGGGCTCGAACTCACCAGCTGTGAGATCATGACCTGAGCGGAGTCACCCAGGCTCTCCTTGTGTCATTTTAAAAGGGAGAAATTTGGACACAGGCACGCAGGGAGAACACCACGTGAAGATGAATGCATAATGCTTCTGCAAGTCAGGGAACACAGAGATCGCCACCAACTCACCAAAAGCTAGAGGAAAGGCACGGAACATTCCTTCAAAGGAAACTAACTCTTCCAGCACTTCTTATACTCCTACCTTCTAGAAGAGCGAGAAAATAAATTTTTGTTGTTTAAACCAACCAGTGTGTGGTATTTTGGCATGGCAGCTCTAGTAACTAATTTAGGTCTCTAGCCACAAAATTCAGAATAGGAGAAGTTCTATGAAATGTTGTCTCCAGCTTCAGAGCCCAATCTGGCCAGCAGAACTCCTACTAAGGACTAACAGGGCTTCAACGAGAAGGTGGCGACTATGGCTCCTTTCCAACTGTGAGTCAGGACCTTGTGGTTGCAATGGCTGGAAGTTGCCATGTAGCCTAGGGCGTTGCTAATGCTTTATGTCTTGTATCACTTTGTGAGGAAAACTAAAACTAACTCGCCTTCATCTAATAAGGCCTGTTGTATGAATTTACCCCCCAACGAATCAGTGATATGTCATCAAAACAGTACGTAAACCTAAGAACATAGTGCTGGCCAATGTTCAGACGATTTCTACAGTGATATCTACAATGGGAAAGATACTGATACATTTTTCTGATAGAAAAATCAATAGAAATGTGTAGGTCCTTCGTTAGCTGTTCCCACAAAATTCAGTTTTACTTTCATAAGCATTCGGTTCTGAATATTTCATAATTTCCTTTGTGTTTTTGTCTTTAATCCAGGAGTTAATTTGAGGTCTGTCACTCAATTTAAATTCTTGGGGGATTTCCTAGATACTTCCTGGTTACTGTTTACTAATTGCATCCAGTGTGTTTATAGAACATACTCTGTATGACTTCAATCATTTAAAGTTTGTTGAGGAAGGACTTTATAAATGTCAGTTAGGTTAAATGGATTGATAGCATTCAGATTTTATAGAAGTTATGCTGTGCATTATATCTTTTCCATATTTTGATTTTCAATCCACTTATGTCCCTAAATTTGAAATTCCTCTCTTGTCCTTAGCATTATACTTCACTTATCTTAGGGGTGCCTGGGTGACTCAGTAGGTTAAGCATCTGACTCTTGATTTCAGCTCAAGTCATGATCTCAGGTTCATGGGATCAAGCCCCACATCAGACTGTGCCCTGACAGCATGTAACCTGCTTAGGATTCTCCCTCCCTCTCTCTCTCTCTCTCTCACTCTGTCCTTCCCCCACTTGCACTGCTCCCTCTCCATCTCTCAAAATAATAAAAATAAGTAAATAAATAAATATTAAAAATTCTGACTTATCTTAAAATGTCTTTTTCCCACCTTCACTTTAAATTATACATTCATTGGTTAGAAAATTCTGCCTTAAAAGTTTTTTTTCTATTTTTTCTTTTAGCACTTTAAGTTTTCTGTCCATTTCTTTTTGTCCTTTCTTCCCAAGTCACCTATTCTTTTTCTTTTTTTTTTTTTCATCTTCTATATGTGATATCTTTTTATCTTGGGTTACTTTTGAGATTTCTTTTAGCGTAATTTTTAGCCGTTGGAACAAAGTGTGATTTGGTATGATTTTCTTGTTAATTAATCTCTTTTATGTGTTTTCTGAGCTTCCTAAATCTGTGGACTGCTTTTGAGCAATTACTGGTAGCTTGTTACTGGGACCTACTTGATAGAAATCGTCTCACAGAAAGAAAAATCCTGACTCAAACATTCTCTTTCTGCAGCAGAAGTTTTCAGAAGTAAATGCCCATAAAGTGAGTCAAGTTTCACATAGTTCCATTATGAAATGGAAACAATAACTCCAAAGAAGTGAAAACCTTATAGTTCTAAGACTATAAACAGTTATTTCCAATTATACACAGGGGAAGCCTTTGTAATATAGTGATAATTCCAAAAAACAGATTCAAGAAGATATTGCATATGATACTTAGCACCTAAATTGATAGCATAGCTAACTGATATAATAGCCTACCTCTAAAGTTGTGATAAAACCAGCAGAATACAATAACCATTCATCCTAATGATGATAAATTGTTGATACCCCGATCTATTAAGTGCATTTTCTTCTAATTGTCTTCCTAAAGATAGAGTAGAATCATTCGACATGGACACTATTGACATTTTGGATCAGATCACTGTTCCTTTGGGACCATTACGGGCATTGCAGTATGATTAGTGGCCTCTCTGGGCTCCACTTACCAGGTGCCAATAGCACCCCCACCACTGCCAGCTGTGAGAATTAAAAATGTCTCCAGACATTGCCACACATATTCTGCAGGGAAAATAACTTCCTGATGAGAACCACTGTTGTAGAGAATACCTCCCTTAAAGTAAGTCTTTATTCAGGTTTTCTGGGGGATGATGGGGAAGAGGTGTCACTAATGGCTTATCTGAGTAGGAGTATTGATCTGTATTCAGTACTGGATGGTTAAAGGACTGCCACCTTCTAGAAATACATACAACAGCTTATTCATAAATTTGATCTTCATATAACACTTATAAATGCCTATGTGAAGTGACACATCTAGAAAAACCATCTGGACTTATAAAGCCAGTTAAGCACGTTAGCCATCATCTATTCTACAGCCCACTAAGTCCATGTTGTAACCCATCATAATAATGGAACTACCAAAAAGTATTAGAATGACCAGTATGAAATTTTTCTTATTAAATTATTGCCACTGTGCCAACCTTCTCAATGATAACTTCTGCAGGACTAGCTGGTCACATTTTAGTCAGCTACTTAAAGTGACACATGAAGGGCGCCTGGATGGCTTAATCGGGTAAGTGTCTGACTCTTGATTTGGGCTCAGTTCATGATCTCATGGTTCATGAGTTTGAGCTGTCCATTGGCCTCTGCACTGAAGGCACAGAACCTGCTTGGAATTCTCTCTCTCTCCGTCTGTCTCTGCCCCTCCCCTGCTTGTACTATCTCCCTCTCTCTCTTAATATAAATAAAATAAACACTAAAAATTTTCAAATGAACATAAACACACACACATAGCTGCCTTTCTACACATTCAAGAGTCAGGGAGAAAAAAGATTGTGAGTGGAAACAATTAAGTACTAAAGTGATTCTTGCACTTTTATAGTATCTCTTTTGACCTCACCAGACAGGCAGATAATGTTCATATGATAGACACCTGATGAGCATGAATAAGGGCACAGGTTTTTCTTCAAGTGATTCCACAGCCACTGTACTCTGCCTCCAGATATTATTCATAGTGACAAAAAGATAATTATTGTGTTTCTATGGAACTTATCATTCCAAAAATGGAATAAAGGAATAAGAACAGTCTTGTCTTATCCATGAAAGGCCATGGCAGTCAATTTTGGAAAGAATTAGGAGACCAGGGAAAGGGAGGTAAATCTCTCTCCCCTCTTTTAACAGATAAGAACAGAAAGCTCCAATCAACCTCCTATGATTTTCCCAGGTAGTAGCTCATAAAGTAACTTCCTCACAATGTTGGATACATCACTTCCCATCTTATGCCATTATGTGACACTTTATTTACTCTCACATCCCAGAAATTATCTCAACTACCTCTTTGCTCCAAAGTAAAACAGAGATAAAAGGGAGAAAATAAAATAGTTCCATAAGCATTGAGGGCTACACTAGGAAGGGAGGGATCTGGATTATGTTGGGGGCTAAATTCTTCCCCTCTTTAGGTAGATCAGTAAACAGTTGACTCAGTAGGTTTAAGTTGGCACAAGAATGATTTAATACCAGGAACTGCTGTTGGACATTTCTAATTTCTACCTGGCCTCCTTTTCAGTCAGAGAACTCTAATTTTACATATTTATACAACTGTTTCCTACCAGTTGGCCCAATAATTATGTAACTGATATGGGGGTATCTCTACTGAAAAGTTGGCTATGGTGAATACAGTACATCGATACTAAGCCTAAACTGTAGACTCAGGGTTAATCTTCTGAAGTTATGGTGTCCTTCTACTTAAACTTCATGTCAATTTTTCCCCAATAAAGCTTCTTTTATATCCACACTATGTATAAATAGTGGTGTCTGTCTGTAACCCTTTCATACCATAATTTTATTCTAGAATGCCCTATAATGGTCATAATTATTAAACCTATATATTAAAAATGATTTAACATATTAACATTATTTTAAGTAGTTAGCATGTTGGAATTCTCTAAAATAACATTAATGCATTCAATCAAACTTAAAATCCCTTGTATAACTACATGTAGAGTAATGAAAATATGTTTCATGACATTTCGATTAAATTTTAAAATGCTTATAGACTTTAGTACTGGCATTATCATTAAATGATTTTTATTATAAAGAAAAAGTCAAATTGGGGCGCCTGGGTGGCTCAGTCTGTTAAGTGGCCTGCTTCGGCACAGGTCATGATTTCACAGTTCGTGGGTTTGAGCCTCGAGTCGGGCCCTGTGCTGACAGCTAACTCAGAGCCTGAAGCCTGTTTCAGATTCTGTGTCTCTCTCTCTCTCTGACCCTCCCCTGCTCGCACTGTCTCTCTCAGTCTCTCAAAAATAAATAAAAGACATAAAAAAAGGAAAAGTCAAATTGATTTGATAATATATTCTTGATAATCAAGGTTATACACAGTAAAACAATAAAATAAAATAAAATAAAATAAAATAAAATAAATGTCACCCTGTCTTGGCTTGAAATTCAAATTGTTTTTTCCTCATATAATCTTTACCATATCATAAATAAAATGATTATTCCTAAAATGGGTTTTGACACTGATTTAATTTTAGTATATGTTGTGTTCAAACAATTTTTAAGGTTTTTTTTAAAATATATATATAAGCAAAGTATTGGCAATGGAATGTAATGAGTTTTAATAAAACTTCCACAAATTTTATTATGATCATGTGTGGGCCCACTAAGGGACTCCCAGCCACTTTTCCAATGGGGCTGTCTTTTCCCGGTCCTGGGGAGTCTGCACCTCCCTGGTCAGACCTGAAAGAAGAGCAAAGTTTGCAGAGGCTGCAAAGAGAAGACAGGAGGAGGTTGCATGTTAAGATATTTTGGATGTTCAGACCAGGGAAGTAAAGAGAGAAAAAGAAAAAAAATAGAAGAACAAATTGCTGCATCTGGGCCCCCACCAGAAGGTGAACATGGGTGGTAGACAGTTTCATAAGGAGTAGATGAGTGGAAAAGTTTACTGCCAATAATAAATATCTGCAGTCAAGTGGATGTCCTCAGATTAACTTGTTCTTTTTGAATAAATGAAGATTCAAACTTTGTCATTTTAGTGCCATTAAATACAATCAGTGCTTTTTCAATATGGATATATTGAAAATGCTTTTGATTTTCAAACTAAGAAAATGGAAACGCCTTTCATTAAATACTTATTTTCCTGCATTTGCTCTTCTGTGGGGAGTGGGTGATTTGCCATGGTTTCGTAGTTAAAACATGGACCTGAGGGGTGCCTAGGTGATTCAGTAGGCTGGGCATCCTACTTTGGCTCAGGTCATGATCTCAGTCTGTGAGTTCAAGCCCCATATTGGGCTCTGTGCTGACAGCTCAGAGCCTGGAGCTTGCTTCAGATTCTGTGTCTCCCTCTCTCTCTCTGCCCTTTCCCTGCTCTTGCTCAGTCTCTCTCTGTCTCAAAAATAAATAAAAACACTAAAAAAAAAAAGGACCTGAGTAGTGAATACATATATATTACATGTAAAATGTCTGCATTCATGAAACCATTCGAGTTTGCCATTGTATTATCTCTCCTTTATAAATGACCTAGCAATCTATGTTTTTCTGCTTAGCCTAGTAGCGTCTATTTTTATTACATTATCTATGAAGGTTTTTGCTTAAACTTATGAACTTCATGCCTTTAAATTTATCAACAGGGAAAATCTTGAAAACTCACTTGAAGAGCTTATGTGAAGAGACACTATAAATTTTTATAACTTACTAAGTAATATTTGTAGAAAATGTTGAATTTTTCTCAATTCCGTTTCTATTTCTAAATATGGCTTATAAAATGAATTCTGTAGCTCCCTCTCTGTCTGTCCCTTCTCTGTTTGTATTCTGTCTCTCCCTGTCTCCCAAAAATAAATTAAAATGTTAAAAAATTTTTTTAAAAATTTGGGGGGCACCTGGGTGGCTCAGTCAGTTGGGCTTCCAATTTCAACTCAGGTCATGTTCTCACAGTTGATGGGTTCAAGCTCTATGTCAGGCTCTATGCTGATAACTCAGAGCTAGGAGCCTGCTTCAGATTCTGTGTATCTCTCTCTCTCTGCCCTTTCTCTTTTCATGCTCTATCTCTCTCTGTCTCCCAAAAGTAAATAAAAATGTTAAAAGTTTTCTAAAAAATTTAAATTAACATATAGTGTTTTAAATTGCAATAAATAATACATATATATGTATATATATTCCAGTGAAAACTACACAGCATAATTTAAAAATATCAAAGAAATGATTTATTGGATATGACACAAATGGAATACAACATAATATGAAGTCTTACATAAAGTATATATTGTATAACTTCACTTACATGAAGCTTTAGAACGGACAGAAGTATCAGAACAGTGGCTGTCGCTTGGACACTGCAATTGAGATTGATTTGGAAGGTGTATAAGACAATGATATCACTGGGACAATGATAATATTTTATACCTTGACAGGCCATTTGGTAACACTGGTGAAGTCATTTGTCTGAAGTTAGACAATGTTTACTTAAAGCTTTTTTATTTCATTTTATTTCCAAAGAAATAAAGGAAATATTGAATTGTAATTAACATGAATGCTTTGAATATTTAGGGGGAAGTTTGCTGATGTCTGCAATTTACCTTGAAATGCACCCAAAATGGACTGATAGATGGGAGTATTTAATGTAGACTCAAAGTAGTGGGTGTATAGATGTTCACTGAAAAAATTATTTTAACTGTTATATTTTTGAAAAAAAATTTTTATCAAAAGTTGGAGATATATAGTGAAATAAGGGAAAATTTGAATTACCAGATGAAACAAAACTTACTGACAATTAAGAATAATATGTAATATAACTAATAAGAGAAACACGCAGACCACATAGTTTCAGAGAATATTGTCAATGTTTTGTATGATGGAGTCTAATTGTCATATACAATAGGGAAGCTATTATTAGAATGAGTAAAACCTAAAGTGAAAAGGCTTAAGGTTTATGGGATGCATCAATTTTATTCACTCTGAAGACTTTTCTCAAAAGTAACATATAAAAAATAATTCTTTAACGTAATTCTACTGTGTAGAATAGTAATGTAAGAAAATATGTGAAGTCTAAAGAGAAACAGAGCAAAAAGAAGCAAATTAGTTTCTAAAAATTAGACTTAACTCTCATCTGATTATCTTCAGCAGGTCATAAGCTCCTTATTACAGAAAATATTCAACATATCTTTGAGATTTTTCAGCAGTATAGTGGAGTGTGTAGGCCAACATAAACCAAAACATTTTTAAGTTCCTAACTTGTAACACTTTTGTTGTGATTCATGGTTATTACTTTATTTAAAAGGATTATTGTTTAGCACCTACATCTTTCGTTTCATAAAATTATGAAAGCAGCTCATATAAATACCTTTGTTACAAATCTCTTTATCCCTCTACTATATTAAACTTATCTGTAAAAGTAACCAATTTTCATAGCTTCTATTTCTATCACCAAAATGTTTCCAAAATGTTCATTGGGACCATAGAGTATATCCTAACTTCAAATTAAGTTGTTCCTAAAACTCTCCATCAATGTGCTTATCCTGTTTCTAATTCTTTATAAGTTAGCATATCTTTATTCAACTCCAACTTTTTTATGCATATTGCTTTTTATATATTAAAGAAAATGTTTGTATCACTTGAACATAAATTTTGAGCAGTAATTAGGTATTACTTGGGAACTATTAAAAATCTGATTCGCAAGTCTTAGTTTTTGAGATTATCTTTTAATAATACTTATTTGAGGGCTCTAGCTATAATTTATATTTTAAGCATGCATCATGGATTATTCTGATTAACATACCAATTTAAGAACCATTATTTTAATGAGTTCTAAAATAATTTCATCCTATCTTTGTTATCTAATACTTCTTACAAATGCCTGTGGGAATAAACTCATTGGCTTAAATTATATAGATTTCTCAATACCTTAATTTAGAAAAGACTATTAACTAAATAACTCTTACATTATGGCTTAGTTTGTGGAAATAAGCAGAAGTGAATCATATAAGACTTATTGGCTCCAAAAGAGTTCATATACAAAAGTCATTCTGAGTCCATTCTTTCTTAAATAAAACTCTCTTAAAATTCCCCACAAAGTATTGAAGTTAAATAGGTGAGTTTTCCAGGAGTGGTTAGGTGTGAGGCTAGAACTTTTCAATAAGCAATGCGGATAAAGGTTGGCATCACATTAACTACAATAATCATTCTAGCCAAAAGATACCTATACCAATTGCTACATGAAACATCAACAATTCTGGTATTGTGCCAGTTTATATATTTTGAGATCGCTTTAAAATTATATCAAAAAATAATTTAAATACACCATATATGATCATAAGCATTAAAGTTTAGAATTCATCAAGAAAAAGGTGGGAAATAGTAATCAGAACAAAATATTTTGTTGTTGAAGTCAGTCTAAAGGATAATATTTTATTAGAGGTTATCATGGGAGAACCAGTTCTAACCTTAGAACTCAATCTGTTCCCAAATTGGAAAACCAGAAATAGGAAGAAAATGAAATGGGATATTATTGGGGGTAAAATGAAGAAACTGGTCAGATGCAGTTAATAAATCCAAATATCAAGAACCATGATAGAACCAGGTACATTAAAAAACAGGATGAGGGTGAAGTGCAGAGACAAATTTAAAGAAATCGATTCATGCCAAGATAATATCTTTTTTAACTTTTTTTTCCACTCTGAGTATTTTATTTTTTATTGCTTTTTCCTCTGCCTTAAGATAGATTAGTTTCAGATTTCAACAGTTTGCTTCAGATTTAAGGAAAATGACATAGTTTTGTAGTATCTTGATTTCAGTAAGTCACTAGACAAAATTTCTCATAATACCCTTAAAGGAATGATGGAATAACAAAATCTTGATGGCAAAGAGTAAAAATTATAACCATCTGTGTGATGGTTAAAAATTTTTTTAAGTTTATTATTATAGTGAGGCTAAGCCAGAAGAAAGATACTAGAGATAGCATCTAGTAAAGTTACAAGAGAAGACTTAAAGGGCCATGTGATATTGACCATATGTTTGACTTAGATGATGACACAAAAAACATGATTTAAATCTGCAGGTGAAATGAGTTGGTAACATTAGCCAATGAACTGAATGAAATAACTAATATTAACAGTATCTTTATCAAATAGAAAACTAATATGAAATGAACAATAAAATTATGTATATAAACCTGAACAAACATAGTATCTTTCATCCAAGGTGAAAGAGTGAGTTGGACAATTTCAAAATATGTTAACTGCGTTGATAGTTTAAGTAAAAAAGTTATCATGGTTACAAGACAATAAGACTCATATGACCTTGAAGGAGGCAACCTGGATTATTCTTGTTTGTCTAAGACTGACCACACCTGTGTATCTGGGTAGATAATTTTAATAAGATTACTAAAAATTGTACTAAATACTGGAATCGAAAAGGTAATAAAGAATGATAGCAAGACTGTTGGTTCTTTCCTATAAATAAAGGTTGTTGGAATTAGAATCATTTAGCAAAAGGAAGAGAAATGTTTCGGTAAGGGAGAGACATCATCTCAGTCTTAATTTTCATACACTGCTCAAGTTTATTAGTATGCAATGCACCAATAACTATTTCTCTTATTTGACAACACATGTAGTCTCGCTGTTCAAGTTGTCTTAGAATCACTGATCCCAACACCAAAGTGTAGATGGATTTGAAGGGCTGTCATGTGAGAGAAGTAGACTTCTTTTTTTACCCCACGGTGCAAAAGTAGAATAAATGTTTGGAGAAACCTGAGAGAGATGTTTATCTCCATATATTGAACAATTATCTGACAATTCAGCCTATTATCAATAATATTTAAGCAAAAGCAACATACATTAACATTTTCAATCATATAATATAAAGTAGCTTCTTGTTTTAAGAGAAAATAGTCTCACTAGCCACCATTAGTGTTCATTTCAAGTATAGATTATAATTTGGTAAGAAAAAATTTTTTTCAAGCAATTTTTTATTTGCATTGAAATATTGCATATCAAATAATCACAATAGTAGGATTTTTGATAAAAACTGACCCTAGTGTCCTTATTTTCTGTTTCATCTGTACCACATTCAGCAGGCAGCTACTGTTAGAGTGTTAATATTCTCCTCTATATTACTAACCTCTGGCACATAGTATTTACTGTTGATGTGTCACTCTGTTGAATTAGAGATGAAAAAAAGAAACTTCATTATCTTTAAAATTAATCTAAAATCCTAGAATTTTTACCAGTAGCCCCTTTTGAATAAGATACTCCCCCAAACAACAATAATATAGTACCTGTCTGATCCAGAAAGAGAAGCACATGAACATGGGTTAATTCATCATCTGGCAGAAGCTGAGTCCCTAGGAAGTTCAATCTCAGGGTTCTAGAGTAGGCAGTATTACCTAAGGAAGGCAAGGTCAGTCCCAGTGTTGGTACTGAGGCTCTCTCATTGGCTAAAGTGTTGTTAAAGTTATGTATCTAGTAAGGAAAATTGAGGCAAACTTCATTTCCTCCACAATTTTACTGTACTCTTGTTTATAAAAATTAGCAAAAATGGTAACTTCTTTATTGTGGAAAAATCACTTAACATAAAATCTAGTCTCTTAAATTTTAAATGCACAAAAGAGTACTGTGAACAATGCACACAGTGTTGTACAGGAAATCTCAAGAATGTGCCAATCTTATATAAATGATACTTTATACCCAACGAACAGCAACTCCCTATTTCCACTCCCCCAGCTCTTAAAACCACCATTGCGTTCTCTGTTTCTATGAATTTGATTATTTTAGATATGTCATATAAATGGAATCATGCTGCATTTACTATTTTGTAACTGCTTTACTTCACTTAGCATGATGTTCTCCAGTTCATTCATGTTGTCACATATGGCAGATTTTCTCCTTTTTAAAGACTGAATAACATCCCATTGTATGTGTATACCACATTATTTAATCCACTCATCTATTGATGGACACATGTAGATTGTTCCCTGGTTATTGTGAACAATGCTGCATTGAACATGAAAAATGCAGATATTCCTTTGAGATCCTGCTTTCAGTTATTTTGAATGTATATTGGATAATAGAATTGTTGGATTACATGGTAGTCCTATTTTTTTTTTTTTTTGAGAAACCTCCATACTGTTTTCCATAGTAGCTGCATCATTTAGCATTTCTACCAAAGGTACACAAAGGTTTCGATTTCCTCACCTCCTCACCAATTCTTATTACCTTTTGCTTTTTGAAGTAAACCCACATTCATGCTGTCAACCAACAAGTTTGTCAAAAATAAACAATGGGGAAAGGATAGTGTCTTCAAAAAATGGTATTGTATAAAGTGGATATTCATATAAGAAAGAATGCAATTGGATCTTTATGTCACACCATACATAAATATCAACTTAAAATAGATTAAAAATGTAAACATAAGACCCCCAAACCACAAAACTCCAAGAAGATACAGGGAAAGCTTCATGACATTGGTCACAGTAGTGAATTCTTGTATAGACACCAAAAACATAAGCAACAGAAGTAAAAATAGGCAAGTGGGAGGAAATTAAACTAAATATCTCTGCACACACACAAAAATAATCAATAGCATGAATAAAAGTTTCTGTGTTCAAACAAATTTGAGATCCAACAGATTATTTTTCCCACAAGCCCTTGAAAAGTCACAAAGCACACTGGCATATTGAAGTCTCTGAGAAGTCTTGAAATAAACACTTTACATATGTCTATCTCTACATTTCACAAACTTTAGTTAATAAAGCTCCTAGAATCATATCTATTAACCTTCTGAAAAATTAGCCACAATGGCCATGAGTACACATGGGAATATTCTTTCCTCTAAAAGAGCTAAGAAAATCTTTTGGAGGAAAGTCAGAATGTCTCATATAGCACTTCACAGGCAAAAAGCCTATGTAACGTATAAAAAAAAATCTCATTTGAACAACAATTTATAGTTCTGCTAATCTTCAAGAAAATGATCCTTATTGTAAACCTGGAAGAAAAATACTCTTTCTCTTTTCTTATAGGTGAGACAATAACCTCAGAAATATTGGGTAGTGTAACCAAGATTCCCCAGCCTGTACACTGATCATTTATCCATATTACTGTAATGTGTAGTGCACCATCCATAAAACTGTTATATTTCTGATTTGTCTAATATGCAGTACTTTTTTCCCTTTTAACCCAAACCCTCTTTTACAGAAGTGTTGACATTTTAAAGCTGCTCTAGTTCAATTCCATTTACTGCATCAGTGCCAAATTCTCCAATTAGTCTGACAACACATGTAGTCTCAGTAGTCAACTTGTCTTGGAATCATTGATCCCAAGACCAACGAATAAGTACTGATGATCTTCAAACCAGTGATCAGAATGGCCTTCCTAATTATGGTTGTCCTCTTTCCTTTTTATCTGTATGACACAAGCATTCTTAACAGACTTGAGTCATCTGCCTAGAAGCTGTTGTCATTACTCATTAGAATTTCACATCCAAGAGGTGTAAACAAGTCTGGTTTCCATCTTTAGACTATAAAGCCTTAGGAACAATTTATTTTTCCACACTACCAGATTTAAAATTGTCTTTGTTGTTTTATTTAATATTTCACAACATGTTTTTTGTTTCAAAGAGGAAATAAAAATCATTTCTTATAAAAGTGTATATGTATATAAAGTTTCCCATAAAAATTTATCTTTTTCTATAAATTGATCAATTATACTTTGATCTCCCATCTATATATAATGACATATTTAGAAATAATGATAATTTGATAATTATTTAGTCTGCTAAAAGGTTTGTAATACTTCTGAGTGCACCATTGCAATATTATTTTTCTGGAGTTCTAAGTAGATAAATATTGAAGAAACATATCCTGAAATGATACAGTTCTTTTGTTTATTTGCTCAGATTTACTTAATTAGACATGGATATACCCACTTAGATTACAAGTTATGTTAAAACCCAAACTCTAGGCATTACCTTCTTCCAGAATGAGGAATGAGGTAACTTGAATGTTACCTTGAATGTTGTACTTCTCAGATACTCAAATTTCTTCAATTCAATAGATTATCAAGATATTGTTATTTATCTCTCTTGTTGCCTAACTTTTGGTCTTTTCAATGTTCTTTCACACCACTAAACAAGGATGAACAGAAGTGACACTACACTTAAATTGGTCTACTTGTTTGTTAGTCACTGAGTCAGCAAGGACCTGCTGGGAGTCCATAGCATACAAATTATAGCAATTTTCTCTTTGGTAATAGCTTAGTGAGAGGAAAACTGAATTTCTTTTAAGAACTATACTACAATCATTATGGTTTTTATGAATTTCAGTTATGTATGTTCCCTCTATCTCAATGTGTATTGGTTGTTATTAATTTTTATCACTGTATTTAAGTGTAATTTTCTCTTAGAAAAACTGTCACACTATAAATTTTGATATATAATAATTTAAGTTCTGTATAAAGATGGTGTCAGACTATTGATCTTTTATAATACCTCACATTATTTTCTGTTAAAACATTGATAAATGTTTTTTAAAAATTTTATAACTGTACTATAAAGAAAGAAGTCAATTTTTAGTCACTACACAAGTATTGTAGGACTTCTGGTAACTACTGCAACCAGAAATACTGTGATTCAAAAAACATAATTGCTGACACACACATTCTTCATTCTGGTGCAAATCAGTCTGGATTACTAGGAAGTATATGGGAGATACCTATTTACCACCTTATCTACACCACCTTTCACCCCCATTTGCTCAGTCTCTTTAGGCATAAGCTTCACTGACTAGAGGATCAACCCCTGAGCTTTGTAAGGCTCCAGAGTTATGTGCTGTCCATTCTGTCAAACATGAATGGCTCCACCTCTCCATGCGTTCAAAGATAACACAGTAGAGGTCAGTGGAATATGCAGTTTCCTAATGTAAAGGACAAAAAGAGCCCCCGAAATAGAGTATAGCCCCATATTCAATAAAAAAAGAAATTTCACCTGATTAAGAAAAACTGGAGCAAAAACTACTCTTAGCCAGATACCAGGCAGGAGATGAGGTTTGAGAAAACTTGATTTCAGTCCTGCATAGTTCCACTAGTGAGTCATATACCACACGCTGGAAAATGCGTGAGGACATCCTCTGGCAGCTACCTTTCAACTCTTACTCACAAAGAAAAATTCTTCTCTACCCACATAAACCATAAATATGGGCAAGAAATCTTCAAGGCATATTTGGCTACAAATGTAAAGTTTGGATGGAATTCATCTTGGTGGAAATACTAAGTTTTAAAACAAACAAAAATAGCACTAGCCCATGGGTGAAAAAACTTTCTTCTTCTTATCTCTCTCTGAATTTATATATATATATATATATATATATATATATATATATAAGATTTATATCCAAAGAATATAAATAGTGGAGCACCCTGAAGTGTTTAGGAAAAAAAATATTCTTATACTATTAAAAAAACTCTCTTTTATGACCGCAGTAGGAAATAAGACAATATTTCTTTTAAAGCTCAAGAACCAGAAGTCTCAAAGACAGTTTAGGAGTTTGAAAGTTTAGGACTGAGAGAGTCTAAAAATAATAAAGGGCTTAATCTAGTCTGCAAGCGGTTTTTGTTGTTTGTTTGCTTGTAAGAAGAAAAAGGTCATAAAATAATTTTGGACATATAAATTCCAAATATAGGTTGCAAAACTACATTCTAAAATTTCACACACAAGCATTGTAATGTTGGCTAACATTCTCTCCACGGTAAACAGTTCATTAAACTAGACGTCCCTACCGGGTGCCTTGGAGGAACTACACGTCTGCTGCAGTGCACACTAGTGTGTTTGTTGGTCAACATATGAAAGCAGGAGATTTTATTTAAGATCCAGATTTTCCATATCTTTTGAAAAATAAGAGTATCTGGCAATGTCGATACTGGACCTGCATTGCCACAAGGCAGCCATCTGTTTCAGTTGACTGGTAAAGGCTTTTTAGATGAGTCACACCCACCCTACTCATAACCACGGCACCACCAGGTCTCTTAAACTCAGCTCGTTTTGTGCTTTACAGACCATCTAAATTTAAATTCTAATCTTTGCTCTACTTTAGCATAACATATTTTCATGACAAATGTGTGTACATTAATTAAAGCTACAGTTTTCATTGTTTCTATCATAATGCCACATATCTCCAATTCCTAAAAATAAATCAATAGTTCAAACAGTTTGCCAAGACATATACTAAAGAATTTTTAAGACACAAGTTCTGTTAAGCAAGAATTAGGATTCCTAGAAATTTATTTTTTATTGTTCCAAGATTTTCTCAGAATATGATGACAATCAAGGCTGGAGGCAATCGAATTACCTCTGATGGATTTGTATGAAAAGAGCTAATGAAGCTAATAGTGGTTTATAACTACACAGTGAATCCTGCATTCCATATTCTCCAGTTGAACATTGACCTGAGGAAATCTGATTTACACTTTGTTAAGGATCAGATGTCCCATAAATTCACTGGCCACAACATACTACCTATGCTGATAATCTTGATGTCATAGCTTATGGGTGATTTTGCTTCATTAGAAATGCCTGTATTTTGTGAGTTTTCACAGTGAGTATATATTCACAATGTAATCATATGATATAAACATTATTTCTTAATTTTATCTTTAGGTGCCATACATTGAAACATCTCCATGTGTAACTGCCTATCAAATTTTTTCACCTGAAAAGGCAGCGCTAGTACTTCATATTTGATTTTTGAAATTAGTTAAATTTAAATATCACATGTGTATTATAATGTGATTAATCTGAACTTTTCTATTTTTTATCAATAAAAAATAATAACTAAAACAACTAAATAGAATTTCCTTAACTTCTAAAAACAATCTTGCCACCTAAGTTAGAAACCAAAAGAATACTTGGGATGTTAACTGTTCTATCTGTTCTTTTGCTTTTATAAATTGCTACAATAGAGTAAAAATATATCCTTGTTAATAATACAGTTCAATAGAAGCTCTTTTTGCATCAGTGAGTCATCATTTTCAAGAGAAAATGTATGGTTTCCTTTTAAAAAGTGATTGGATTTAACTTAAAACTTTATTGTAAAATAAAATAACTTTACTATTTATAAATAACAACATATTTAATTGTGTTAAGGTTCAGGGTGAAAAAAATAGAATAAAACATTTCTAGGGGTGCTTGGTTGGCTCCATTGGTTGAGAGTCCAACTCTTGATTTCAGCTCAGGTGGTGGGATTGAGCCTCATGTTGGGCTCTGTGCTTGAGTTTGGGACCGGCTTGGGATTTTCTCTCTCTCTCCCTCAGCCCCTCTCTCCTGCTTGCACTCTCTTTCTCTCTCTAAAAAAAAATCTAGTAATAATAAACAAAAAAAAAGAATAAAAATGTCCTTTATAATAAAATAGTTTTACCCTAAAATACTGACTTTTAAATATATAAAAGCTACTGACATATTATAAAGTTTATTATCACTATAAAGTATATACATATTATATATATAAATAGGTACTTTATACATATGAAACCTTTTTTAAGTTTTATAATTTAAAATGTTGGGGAATACATCAATACATAAAGAATGCAAAAACACTAATTCCTAAATATATTAATAGAATTTTTTAAAATTTATTTTTGAGAGAGAGGCAATGTGAGCAGGGGAGGGTCAGAGAGAAAGAGACACAGAATCTCAAGACAGGCTCCACGCTCTGAGCTAGCTGTCAGCACAGAGCCCGATGCGGGACTCAAACCCACGAACCATGAGATCATGACCTGAGCTGAAGTCGGACACTTAACTGACTGAGCCACCCAGGTGCCCCTAGAATTTTGTTAAAGTAAATCAATATTGTACACAAAGAAACACCCTTCTTCACAACAATCAGTTGGCTTTGTGTTTAACAATGCCATTCCATGTTTTCTCCAACAATAATCATTTGTGTTAATGTGGCAGCATATGAGGAAAGCCGCGTTATCCTGCAATCAAACCTGCCGGATAAAAAGGTTGTCACAGAGATCAGAATAGCTCTCTTTTCCATCTGTCTCTGCTTGTTCTGCTCTCTTGTGCCCATAACTTGTGAGAAATGTCTTTCTTTCCTCTTATTTTTCTTAATGGTTCTTACTGTGCTTAGCCCTAATATTTTATTCTTTAATGGTCAGCCTTGACTCTTGGATACAACTCTTTATTGAATTTTATTTTTAAACCCATTTAGTCTCCTAAAAAATGATTGAGAACAACGCACATTTTTTTGGTTTGAGTGAGTTGTCATTTGATACTTAATATATTAGAAATTATAACAGAACTTTGATATGTATTAATTCATTTAAAGATAATACATGTCAATGTATGTAAAATAGTTTATAAAATAATTATGTTTTAAAAGAAAAACAGACAAGTGTGTTGATCAATATTTCTGCAGAACTCCTCTGTGTTGACTTTATAAACCACACTTGGAATCTCATATCAGCCTCTGCATTTTATCTGCTGTGATCTCACACATCATGTAACCCCTGGAGAACATCACTGTACACTCATGAGAAAACAAAAGTGGAAGGTTGGACATCTGGGACTCATTATGAAAATAGTTTGACCTTGCAAACCTCGTGAAGAGTCTGGGCTTTCCTAGCTGTGTCCACACCATATCTGAGAACCACTGGCCTAGACACTTTGGTCTCAACAACTGTCAAAGGATCAAATTATACATATTATACTATAACCATACAAATTAGACTCTTCAAGTATTATCTATAGAAAATGGACTCATCCACATCCCTGAGTAACATGAAGACAGAGAAGAAAGTGAGGGCTCTCCAATGTCTGCTCTATTCCCTAGGATTGTTTTTTTATCACCATCAAAATATGTGAAATCTACTACTTGTTTGACAGTATGCACCTAATAGGTGAATTATTTGATAAGTGAATGACAGCTACTAAATATTGTTTGTCCTGAACAGTCTACAATAGCAGCTTATTGTAAAGAAGGTAACATGGTTAAAAATAAAGAATCTAAGAATTAGAGAGATTCTTACTAAGAATAAGACTACTCTTCCTCTTACTGACTTTTACTCAGTTAGGTAGGCTTGACTCTAAACTTTGCCTTCCATTGAGGAGTGAACTATCTACCATCTATCATTTAGTCATATTCCATATAGAACTGCATGATGCTTGTAAAATAATAGAAATGACATAATTAATGGATATTTGCTGAGTGTAATGCACATTAACAAGTCAGAATCTTTAAAAAAGAAGAAACATTGTTATATTTAACAAGTACTCACAAACGGCCAAAAGAAGCTCATCATGATATTGTTGTTGTTGTTTTTGACATTAGAGTACAGGCTACTGTGTAAAACGGCATAAAACTGTGATCCTTGACTTTAGGCTTTGGTTTGGGACCTTCTCCTTCTTTGCCGTTGGGCTTCAGGAAAACTAATAATTATAACCTGTTGTAGTTTTGCCCAAGCCTTACAAGCCTTGGTCTTACATAAAGTCCCATTTGATTTCATATCTGGATCTAGGAATTTCATTATTTTAAATATTTTTAATAGTTATTTATTTTGGGGACAGGGAGACAGAGCATGAGTGGGGGAGAGACAGAGAAAGAGTCAGGCACAGAATCTGAAGCAGTCTCCAGGCTCTGAGCTGACAACACGGAGCCTGATGCAGAGCTTGAACTTACTAACCGTGAGATCATGACCTGAGCCGAAGTTGGATGATCAGCCAAATGAGCCACCCAGGCACCCCTAGAAATTTCATTTTTAATCAGACCAACATACAAGTATCCGGCAAATAGAGTAATACAACCCAGGTAATAGTATGCATATTTTGAAAATCTAATTATTTAATTGTAATAATTGAAAAATCTGCAACAGTTATATTTAATCTCTGCAAATAAATTGGAAATTATTTTTATTGCATCTTGAATCATTTTCCACTACATATTAATTCTACGACTATAAGTATATTACAGTGATTAGTTACCTCATAATCTGGTAGGGAAGTTTAATTTATCATGTATATTTTATAATTATAGCTTTTTAAAAATCTCTATGTAAAATTCAAAAGAAGAAAAATATGTTTAGAAAATTGTGTAATGTAAAACAAAATGCTTCCTTGGTAGCACTATTGCATTTACACTGTTTTCCAATATGTATGCATTGTAAGATTTTGTGGTTTATTTTGATCAAACGTCTTTATAACTTATAACATTAAGTATATACAAACCAATTTTTATTAATACTCATAGCCCTTATAAATATTTATAAATTTTAATTAATATTTGATTAATATTTATACCTCTGTTTATAAAATCTGTTTGCCCTCTGGTCTCCTATCTACCTTCACATACATACTTTACCTTATTTTATCATTATTGATATTGAAACAAATTATGTGTGTCTATGCCTGCTTTATTCTTTTATTCAAAAATAGTTTTTGAAAGGACAGGGAAAGTGGTTAAATCGTGGAAGTATTCTATGAGATTCAAAATGTAAGGATTGTGACTCATCATTTATCTCTGAGATTCCCTTTGTTTCGTGATTCAAAGCTTACTTGAAAAGACAATTACATATACTAGCCTGTTTTTTTAAAGTGTTGTAGCATTCATGGTGGAAAATGTTGAATATAAAGTCCTTTATGAATTCAATTTTAGTGGATTAAGTTTCTATATTCACTACTTACAACATTTTAATCCATTTTCTCAATCAGCTAAATATAACTGTATAGTTGAAAAGATATTTGGAAGATAAAAAATTTAAAAACAGTGTGATTTAAATCTACAGGGAATAGAAATGATACCATAATATGAGATATTATTTTGGCCAATTGTTATTATAATATAAAATAAAATTAGAAACAATTAATAGGATAGATGTTGAGTAAATAATTATTTGTATATTTTGTAACACATGTTATTTGATAAAGCAAGTAATCTGCAAATCACCCATTGACTAAAGCACAAATTATAGAAGGTCCGGGACTGTTGGGAATTGCAGGTCAAAGAACTATTAAAGGTGAAACCTAAAGCTGGGATCAGTTCTTCTTTGATCATTGTAGCATTTATGTTCCTCCCTTCACTAGAGGAATGAGGAGCAGTTTCTGGAGGTTATTCTCCAGAATATTATTATTTTGATGACTATATACTTATTTTTATTTCCCTTATCACTTGTGAAGCAAATATGGCTAGGAAAATTGGAAACACAAAATATTTTTCCACTGAGTCATTACTTAAATTTAAATAACAGGAGACTTTAGTACATAATATTAAATACAAAATTTACTAATGTAGGCTTCTAAAACAATAAATTTAACCAATACCACAAGGATTGCAAGAGAGAAGACCATTATCTTAAAATATATTCATGGTCCAAAAAAGTGTATGAGTCAAAATTAATATGATGCATATTAGACTTCAAGATAAAAAACAATTATTGGGTATAAAGAATTTTGATGCCTAATACCTACCAGGAAGATATAAAACCCTGGCTTGTTATATGTTTAACAATATACTTCTAAAATATACTTGTGACTGCATTACAGCAAAGTAAACATAAAAGTATATAAATAATACTACATTTTTAAAGACATGTGCCCATAAGTATAAATGTTTCAATATTGAAATTTAATGAAGGTAAAGCAAAGCAAAATGTAGACTTTACTGAAAGCACTGAACTTAATCTAGGTCATGAAACTTAGATTTGGTTGTGGTTAAAAAAAAAGAGAGAGAAGGGAAAAAACTCTTATTTATTAACGTCTACAACATGGTAAGTAACCAATGTAATCACTAACTATTTCATGCGTTCTCGGTAATAAAGTTGTTCAAAATACTCTTTATGGATGAAGTTGCAATAATCTTCAAAACAATTTTCATCATAATTTTAATGATGAGAAAACTGATACTTAGCTAGGATAAAATGACTCATATTTCATAAAATCATCAGCATAAGTAAAAAATAAGTAATTCAGCATAAGTAAAATTTAGCATTATGAGTGAATCTCTAAGAAAATCATTTGTGATAAAAAGTCACATTTGCTGGAAGGAGATTTAAGTCACACAATAATTGTGAATAGGAAGTACAAGATTTGAAATCTCAACTGAGTGTTTCTGTGTGCACTTTCAATAGTATTTTATTTTTTCTTAAATTTTTAAATGTTTATATTTTAGAGAGAGAGAGTACACATGTGCAATTTGGGGAGGTACAGAGAAAGAGGGAATAGAAATCCGAGAAATCCGAAGCAGGTTCCAGGCTCTGAGCTGTGAGCCCAGAGCCCAATATGGGGCTCAAACCCATGAACCATGAGATCATTAATGAGCCAAAGTTGCATGCCCAACTGACTGAGCCACCCAGGCGCCCCATCAATTGTATTTCATTTTTAAATAGCTTAACTCTTTTAAATCTTAAAGCTCCAAAGTTTTGTGGTGAAATTGAAATGTAATCATGGAGATAAAATAATGATCCCTAAACTGTAATTAATTTATGAGATGACTTAGTCCTTAAACAAGTTTAAAAGGAAGAGATTCTTGAGTATCTTTACTTCAGAACTCCTTAATACTCTTAACACTTGAGAACCACAAAGAGGTTTTGTTTATGTGACATATCTATATCTTTATCTATCTATATCTATATCTATCTATCTATCATTGTTAAATTAAAATTATTATATATATTCAACATTGGACATTAAAATTATGGATCTTGGAAATATTTATTAATAATAATTTAAGGTAATAGTAATAAATCCATTATCTATCAATGTAATATATTTTTATAAAAATAACTGTACTTTCAAAACACACAAATTATCTAGTAACAAGTGGCATTCTTTACATTCTGCCAAAACTCTTTAATATTGGGTTCTTAGAACACAACTGAATTCTCCCCTTCTTCTATCATCTACTATTATATCACATATTAAGCAGCCCTTGGAAAACTCCATGGCACAATTTTGAAGTGTAAAAGTAAAAAAAGGATGAATAACAGTATAATTTAAAAATAGTTTGACCTCATGGATTCCTTAGAGTATTTTGAGAATTGGCTCACTGAATGGGTGAATTTTCATGAAAAGAGAAAAGATTCAGTCAAAGTAGGCTTCTGGGGATACACTGTCTGGGTTCACGTCATGACCCATATAAGTTACTAGTTGTGTGATCTTGGGCAAGGTATGGAACTTCTCTGTTTTCATTTTCCTCACCTGTAACATAACCTCACCAATAAGTATACTTTCCTCACAGAACCAGCGTTTTGTGGTGCTATTTCATCACAGAGTTAAAATAGTGCTTGGCACAAAAAAGTATATGGTGTTTGATAAATAAATGAAAAAGATCTAAAGCAGGGATGGGTAGGGTCGCTGCCAACCCACTCAGCAGAGAACGAGTCATGATATTCTTATATCTAAATTCTTAGATTGGTAGATTTCATGGTAAAGAATCACTCCTCAAAGCAGTTTGACATTCAATATTTAAATAAAATTATTATTTTTTAAAATACCATCGATTAATCTTATTTTTTCATCAAACTTTCACTGAGACACATGAAAACTGTTATTTTTATCTACAAAAATCAAACAAAACAAAAACAGAAACATATCTTTAGTTCTTGCGAAACACAGCTGCCTAATGCTCTGAAAAAAACCAAAATAGAAATGACAAGATCATCATTGAAATAGCTGATTTAAGTGATATAAAATATGACCAGTTGATGTGTGATACATTAAAAACGGTTATCCCAGAAATGTTTTCAGACTCAACTCATCCTTTGGGCCATATCTTATGCTGGCAAAACAGGAATTTTATTTTCATCAATCCATTTAGGTAAATGCATCTTCATTCATTTGAATTGGGTAACACTGACAAAGAAACTAATTTGCATGACATCTGGTATACCAAGCCATTTTTAAATTTAATGTTAAAAAATTCCCTGACAAATGTTTTATTTTCTAGAAAATTTACCAGCCAAAGAATAAGAGATAAAATTGACAACAGCATTTCAAAGCACCAGGAAAGATATACATTAATAAAATGTGCTAGTTGAAGTTTTCTGATACCTTCCTTTAATGTCCCCTCCGTTGAAAGGGACTTTTTGCTCCTTAGTATTCTCATAATACTTTATGTCACTACTTCTTTGTGTGGCATTTATTTTAAACTTTGCAGTAAAATGTTTAAATGTAAAAATAATGTGTCTTCTACAACAAAGACTCATCGAGGTATGGAAAAGGAATCTCCTGCAGGCCGCAGGCAGGGCTACACACAAAGTGGCCACTTAATCTGTGGGCAACAAGTGAATTAAAACCCTTATTGTAAAAATAGCCTCTACAGGGCTCCTGGAAATAGTACTTGAGCAATAGTCATCATACTGTCCTCTAAGGAACATTTTGTTGAGCAGAGAGGAAAAAGAGTCCCACATTTTCAGATAAATGCATTTAACTAAAAAAAAAAAAATGTATTTTGCTCAGTTTCAAGTGATTTTTCTGTTCCTTTTGGAATTTCACCATGTTATACATAATGAAAAATATTTCATAATGAATGAGAGATGTATCCTTCTACTTTTATTTTATGTATTTGAGATCATGTGTATTTTATTTAAAATGTAAGATCAGGGCATCTGGGTGGCTCAGTTGGTAAAGCATCCCACTTTGGCCCAGGTCATGATCTCATGGTTGATGAGTTCAAGCCCATGTTGGGTTCTGTGCTGACAGTTCAGAACCTGGAGCTTACTTAGGAGCCTGCTTAGGATTCTGTGTCTCCTTCTCTCTCTGCCCCTCCCTGCTCATGCTCTGTCTCTATCTATCTCAAAAATAAACATAAAAAATAAATAAAATGTAAGAACAAAAGTTTCAATATGATTTTCTTTTTCTTAGAATCCTTTTTATTATAGAAAAATGTTTTTTTAAGTATAAGCTCACAAAAAGGCTATTATCGATCAGCAGAAAAATGTGTTTTCCTTTTAAAATAATGAGATCATAATCTAATACATGTGAGTTATTATATTTAACACGTAAAAGAACATATAGGTAAAGCATTAAACATTATTGAAATTATTTGAACATATTTTGTTTACTTGTTATGATACTTAAATATCAAGCATACCAATGATAAATACATGCCACACTTTAATTAGAAAAACAATTTAAAAAATCTTAAAATTGATATACGGTACATATACAACAGCCTGGTCTCCAAGCCTGCTTCATTCACAGTTTCCCAAACAAAAGCTATGCTCCTGGAGATAATGTTCTAACTAACCAAAATGAAACTAACATATTGAACTCTGAGTTCGAATGCAAAGTGTCATGGCAACCAGCAGAAGAATGTGTTTTTAGTGTTCGTTGAGGTTGGTTAAAAACAAAAACTTACTGAGATGAAAATGAAATGGTGAATCTTCTTAAAAAAGTAAAGCTTCTGGTTTTTCTGCAGCCTGACTTGATGATGAAAAAATAGGTTGAACATTTCTGCTTCACTCTCTTTAGCATAAGTGATCACAATGATATATCCCCTGTGGTGTTTGCTTTCCTTGTCAGAAATAATACTCTTCCATCCCAGAGATTTACTGGAAATCACTGAATATTATTACTTTTTATTTTTGTTGAAGTACATTTTATATGCTTGGATCATTATTAAAAAGAATCATTGTTTTCCCCATACATGATTGTTCATATATCACTATAATATGAATAAAAAAGAACTTGTCAAATCCTTTCCCAGCTTAACATTGTAGATAAAAGTCATCAATTTATAAATAAGAAATAAAAGGAATATGTTTAAAAACATTTCTTGTTTTTCAATGACTGTTTTTGAAACAATTTTAAATAAAATATAGCATCTTACATTTTAGTGGAGCCATTAGATGATTTATGAGTCACTCAAGAATGTGACTCCGGAAATATAACACATTTGTAAATGTCAGTATGATAATACTTATATTTTATGCTAACTTCTACCTTAATAAGCTAAATAATGCTGCATATTATTCTATACTCTCTTTATCTTTTTAATTTCTTAAAAGTTTATTTATTTAGAGAGAGAGAGAGATGCAAGCGGCAGAGGGGCAGAGAGTGGGGGAGAGAGAGAAGCCCAAGCAGGCTCCGCACTGTCAGTGTGAAACCTGAGGTGAGTCTCAAACTCAGAAACCTTGAGATCACGACCTGAGCCAAATCCAAGAGTCTGACGCTGAACCGACTAAGCCACCCAAGTCACTGAATATTCTAAGTAATATTTTTTAACCTGTAGAATTACTTTGTATGCTATTTCCCCTGTGTGAACACATAATATATTATGTTGATGTCAAATAATGTCAAAACATAATATCATTTTTACTCTTCAGCATTATCTGATACCAAAAAAGTTGTATTTCAGATTTGTATCATGTATGTTTGAATATATAAAAGTACATACTTATTGTATATATGTTTATGTATAATTACAGCTATAAAATTTATTTTCAGTAAGTATTATGGAATTCTTGTGCCATAAGAAATACTATTTTCTAATACTATTAAAAATTTATGATGGTTAAATAATGCTCATATTGATAGAATATTTTTTTCTCTTTTGACATGCTTAAAAGGTCATTTTGTCTTTCCAAACCCCCTGAAAAGCAAAGATAATGTATTATTAGTCTCCATAAAAAATATAATTTTCTAAGAAAAACATATATATGTGAATGTTCCAAACTAATCTAATTAATGACAGACCAAAAAAAGGTAACCTCTGACTTCTAAGGCTACACATTATGGAATTCATCATATAATTTGCCTACTAAACACCAAACTTATTTCCAGGAATGTCTTATCTGGAGAACACAAATTATTTACCTCAACATGAAAGAAAATGTAACCTTAGAACATTTAAATAAACATTACATTAATGTGTAGAATGGGACTATTTGTGATAAGAAAAAAAGTTGATAGTTGTTACAATTGATGAAAACATATTGATACATTATTATTAACTAAAGTCTGTGGTCTACATTAGGGTTAACTCTGTTCTGTATATACCATGAATTTTGAAAAATGTGCAATAAGATGCAATAAGATGTAACTACCATTATAGTAGTGTACAGAAAATTTTACTATTCTAAGAATCCCATCTATTTATCTCCTCTATCCTTCCCCCAGGACCCTTGAAAGCCATTAATCTTTTTACTGTCTCTATAGACTTTTCTAGAATGTCATATAGTTAGCATAACACAGTATATAACTTTTTCAGATTGTCTTGTTAGTAATATGCATTTAAAGTCCTTCAGTGTCTTTTTGACACTGGATGAAATAAATGAAAGAACCTACTAATCATTTATTTCATCCATTTAATTTTTAGTTTAAAAAATTATTTAAGCTGTAAGGAATATTATTTTTGCTGCAGACGGTCCCGTGTGTGTGTGTGTGTGAGTGCGTGAGAGAGAGAGAGAGAGAGAGACAGACAGACAGAGAGAAACATAGAGAGACAGAAACAGAGACAGAAAGGCAGAGAAAGACAGAGAGAAACAGAGATCCATTCCTTCCTTCTCCCGTTGCATTTCATTTCTCTTACATTTTGGTTGTAATACTTTCCTTTCTGATAGGTTATTATCTGTTTCTGTGAGTTAATCTTGTGATCCTCAATTCAGTTATCTAAACATTTGTGCTGGTGAATTACTGGGGCAGGTGGGTGTGATGTCAGTGGGGTCTCAGCACAGCCCTCTGGAAGTACATAGAAAATATCTAACTGCTTATTGATCTTCCTCACTATTCGAGACTCAACGGTAGAGAAATTCATCCCATAAGTTTAATTCTTTCCTGAGCTTTAAATGGCTAGAAAAATATACGCTTCTGTGGCATCAATACTGAAGTTGCCCTCAGATCCCTGAGAGAGTGTCAAGTTCTCCTAGGATTCTGCCACCCTCCTGCTGCCCTGCTTGGTTCAGTTCATCTTCACTTAAGGCAGGTATGTGGGCAAAGGAGTAAAGGTCATCAAAGGAGCCAGAAGCCTATTGTTACCATTTGTCCAGCAGCTGTCTGACTCAGAAAAAGATCAGAGTTGAAAACGAAAGCAGTGTCTCAAAGAGTGTCGGACATTAGGACATGAACGACATGGGAAGTATGTTTGTTCCTCCTGCTGATTTGTGCTCTGGGGGAACTTGGTCTGGAGCAAGAAAATATATTGACTTAGTGAAGTAATTATAGATAAGTATTTCATTTTGGATCCATATAATTCAGTTACTTTATTACTATGATATAAAAATGTTAGCTAGACAACGTAGGAAATAATAATTACAACATTTATGTAGTGGATGCTGCTATGTATCCAACATTTCTCAAATATATATTTTTAGGACACTTCTTATTTTCTCCATTTTACAGATAAAGGACCAGAGAGCAAGAATCTTTAAATAACTCCAAAGTCACACTGCTGATAATTTCTATGCTCTACCTTTTCTGTCCCTGCCACACTGCCCCACACCTCAAATATATAAAAGAGCCTTACAAAAAATCTACCGTAATAGTTAACAAATACTCTCTTTCCCGTATATTACTATAATGCAAAGTCTACATTCAATTTGTCTCTCTGGTTTTCAGCTTGTTTAATTTGATGGATGCATGTGAAAATTATTTTTAACAGAAGGAACTATAGCAATTTAAGCTTGTATTGACTGTTGAAAAACAACTCAGTTTTTGAGGTGATAAGAAATGAGTTATTTTTAGATGCTTATATGTGGGGAAAGCCTTTTATAATATGCATGCACTGCAGATATTCACATAAATGTATTTTTTAAATATTTTTAAATTTATGTTGATTTATTTTTGAGACACAGAGAGACACAGAGAGACTCTAGAGAGCAAGCAGGAAAGGGGCAGACAGAGAGGGAGACACAATCTGAAGCAAACTCCAGGCTCTGAGCTGTCAGCACAGAGCCCAATATGAGGCTCAAACCCATGAACTGTGAGATCATGACTTGAGCTGAAGTCGGCTGCCCAACCGACTGAGCCACGCAGGCACCCCCAAATAAATGTAATTTTTTAATGAAAAAAGTATTCCACCTTTGGTCATTGGTACTTAAAGCATTCCATAATTAGGCTCAAAATAAATTTTTTCTGAGGTCTCAGGAGCATGGAAATTTTCACTCCTTTAATTTTTATTCATTTTGCGATCTTATTATAGAATGTGAACATGAGAGTTGGGGCTGAGAGGTAAGAAGAATATCTTTAATTCACCAATTAATTTAATAATTCAGGAATATTTGTATATCTACTGTCTTCCAGATTTTGTTTAGGTGATGAAGATGGAAGGAATGACAGGAAAACCTTTCCTTTATCTCTAGTAATTGAAAATATCTACGTTATAGTTAGAATCATGTCTTCTCTTCCTTTTATCTCACTTTCCTAGATCCTTTCTTTAGTTATAAATGTTGAAATTAGCAATTGTTCATTTTTTACTTCGAAATATTAAAATGGCAACTTACATAATTCTAATTTACTAATATTCCAAATAGAACTATTATATAAACTTAATAAAAATTCAAATAATTAACTTGCAATGTGAAGATATTAAACATCTCCTTAGTAGAATTCTTAAAAAAATGTTTATTCATTTTGAGAGAGAGTGAAAGAGTGCACTCATGAGCTGTCGTGTCCCGCCCTGGCTGCTCAGGCCCGCGGGGCAGCGAGTCCTCGTGGGTTCTTTTCCTGAGGGAGGGAGAGAAAACTGGGTGGCGGGAGAGGGAGAAGCAGCGAATAAAGACACAACTCAAGGTTTTCGATCAGGCAGAAGAGAGAGAGAGAGTTTATTGAGAGAACTGTCTTTTATATATATTTTTAGGGGAGGACAAACAACGCAGCTGAAGTAGGTCGGTTGCTAGGAAACAGGGTTAAGGGATTAAGACTGGAGTGAAAGAGGAACCAGACTAAATTGTTTTAGCACAGCGCCTGAGGGGCCGATACCACCCTGCCTGCAGGCAGTTGATCTTTGGTCTTTTGGCTTCTCTGACAGGGAGTGGCGCTTCCCTGCCTATTTTGCAACTCCCATCAGGGAGTGACAAATCCAGCTAGCAACTATGGCCAAGCAGCTGAGATCTTAGCTGCTCCCCACAATGAGCAGGGGAGGGGCAGAGAGGAAGGGAGAGAATCCCAAGCAGACTCTACACTCAGCGCAGAGCCCAACGAGGGGCTGGATCTTATGACCCTGAGATCATGACCGTGAGATCATGACTTGAGCCAAAATCAAGAGTCCACACTTAAGAGACTGAGCCGCCTTTATAGGATTTTTATAAACACAGTGAATTTAGGATTTTTATAAATCCTCAAATCCTTTATAGGATTTCATAAATACTCCTTTATAGGATTTTTATAACACAGTAAATTTAAAAAAAATGTACAGGTAATACAAACAGTGACAAAGAGCCTTGACTGCAAAATCAAATCTGATCATTCTCACCTAATTACAGTAGTCTCATCGTTATCGTCATGTATTATATACTGTTTAGTCTTTTGAACCTTTAATATTATAGTGGTTATAATATTTAAGGAAAATTAACTGTTGCTGTAAAAATATGAACACATGCTAGCCATCAGAATTTTTAAAAAATCTAATCAATTCACACTCATGAACCCTGAGTGTAAACTTCTGAGCCTCAGGAAATTCAAAATGATCCTTGTAAATCTAAAATGTGGTTCGAAGTTCTGTTTGGATTACCCCTTAAGTAGCAGATCTTGTGAATCTATAAACAGCTAAATAAATATGTGCACTATATTTATTGGTCTAAATCTTTGCTCTATTGCCACCTGATCAGGTTTCATGTTCAAACAGAAAACTTAAAAACAACACTGTGAAAAAAATTTAGTTTTCTTAAAATATGCATGCTGTGCATATACTCACATGGCAAGTGAGAAACATATTAGCAAACTGATCTATCTAAAGTAAATTTGGAGATTAAGGATCTAATTCATGACCTATCTGACAAGAGCAGCACCTCCCTCGTCCCTCATCCCCCGAGTCCTAATTTTCATCAATTTAACACTTAAGCCGACTCCATATTACTAAGAGACTGCTTTGGAATCAAAATAGAATAATTGCTGTAAATTTTGCAAGTGAATTTCTAGAGCCTGATAAATTTTTAAAAATCAATGTAAATTGTAGCTAATGATGTATTTTTATGTGTTTGATATCAAAATGCTATGTCCACTGCTAAGAAATCACATTTTAAGAGGCATTTTTTAATTAAATAGATCCATATTTATTTTTTTAAAAAGGCTTGTCATGAACACATATCATAAAGCAGTTAAGAAAGTTATGATCAGAAAGAGTAAAGCTTGAGATTATAATTAAAAATCTTAATTAAAATATGGTAGTATATAAATAAGATGACTAAATTATAATGTATCATGATATTGAAACTTAGACATCCTCTTACCAAAGAACAGATAATGAATGTTTTGAAAGTAAAAGTTTTTTTAAAAATCTCAGTCATTGATTTTGTGAAGATAAATCTCAACCGCATGAGAACTAGAGAATTATATAAATTGAACATATTTCAATGAGATTAAACAATGTACAACTAATGAACATTACTGCGTATGCAGAATCCTCCACTAGGAACTTCAGAGACATTTAAAAAATAAAAGGCGGCACCTGGTGGCTCAGTCATTAAGAATCTTACTCTTGGTTTCTGCCCAGGTCATGATCTGATGGTTTTGGGAGTTTGAGCCCCGCATCAGGCTCTGTGGTAGTGACATGGAGCCTGCTTGGGATTCTCTCTCTCTCCCCCTCTCTCTGCCCCTCCCCCACTCATGCTGTCTCTGTCTCTCTCAAAAATAAATAAACTTAAAAAAATAATAAAAGAATGTGAGCTTCAAGTAGCTTACATTTTAGCCGAAGACTCACATACACATAAGCATACACACAGCACCTTGAAACATTAATAAATGTTTGCACATTTAATATGACTTAATCAGGGGAGCCTGGATGGCTCAGTTAGTTAAGCATCAGACTCTTAATTTTGACTCAGGTCATGATCTAACAGTTCCTGAGATGGAACACTGAGCTGTGGAGCCTGCTTAGGATCCTCTCTCTCCCTCTGTCTCTAACCCCCCTTCTATCTCTTAAATAAATAAAAACATTTAAATATAACTTGACCAAACACTGACAAGCTGGTGGGTTTTAAAGCCAGCAGGCCTGGTACCAGTCATGGTTCTGCTAGTGACGGGCTATCTGGTAGATCAATTGACAACCTCGCTAGAGCTGAGTTCCCTCTTTGCAATATTAGGATAATTATCCCCAGGTCATCAGACTGTTTAGAGAATTAAATGAAACAAGATATGGGATATTATAGTTGTGCAGGTCAGTAGTTAAAACTCTCAAAGCCTACTGCCAATTATTTTTTTAT
The DNA here is from genome assembly GCA_004023845.1 of Helogale parvula. Lineage (NCBI taxonomy): Eukaryota > Metazoa > Chordata > Mammalia > Carnivora > Herpestidae > Helogale > Helogale parvula. The sequence continues at coordinate 362,512 of PJEM01000361.1, read as the reverse complement.
AGAGACCTATGTAAAATATTTGAAAAAAACTCTGTTCCTAGGTACATAGTAAAGAAGTTGACCATTGGAGAACTTCTCTTGGGAGAAATGAGTTTGCATCCAGAATATAGTAAGGGCCTGAAAGGTATTAAATGTGTCAAAAGGAGGAAATTCAGCTTGGTAAAGCAGCATTCACCGAGGCATGATAATAAGTTATGGTTCTGGAATTCTGGGAATATTATACAAGAAATTTGTTTGGGTTGATGTTGTTTCATTGTCTCAGCTGAATGCTTAGGAAACACCTCTCTCACTGTTCCCATACTCAAGTCGTCTTCAATGAATTCACATAAGTAATATTTTAAGAGCTACACTTTTAATCACTGTGACTCAAATGCTGTTTTAGAAGAAGCTATCTCATTATAACTGAAAGCCTGGTATTTCTCAAAAATTTTGTCCAGAAATTAAGGTTAATTGGTCAAGTCTTACTACAAAAAAGTCTGCATGCAGTATCAATGAAATGTTTCAGACAACATTAAAAACCATACTCTCTTTCATTTTGAAAATGTTTTGAATTCTTTTGGATTATGACTCTGGTGTGACTACATCATCTACTAAGTGAATTTTATTTCATTTTGGACTATTTATGATTAGTTTTCTGTGTTCATTAAAGGTCTTACTTAAAATGTTAATGTATGTTCTTATTCTTAGTGTTTTTTCCAATATAATATCTCCTTGCAACTTTTGATTTAAAACACTGTCTTAAAGGTAGACAACCAATTACTTTCAAATTCTTTGTCTACTTTTACTAATTAATGTGTAGACAACCACATGGTCCAACATACAGCATATTTTACCATCTGTTGTAGAGATTGTAGAAAGGAAAATTGAAAACAAAACATATTGTCTTTCACAGTAAGACAATTGCAGCTGAACACACAGTCTCTCAAGTAGAGACATTTTCAGAAACTTTTACAATTAAATGTGGCCATGGGATGAGGCCTCGCTAATAGAATAAGGGTACACGGCAGGTTCCACTTCCGTCTGGGGCCTTAAAACACTGCAATGCCTTCCCCATGTTCTCCTTCTTCCTCCCTTCTACAGGAAAATGAATACGCTTATGTGCCATTCATATGAGGTCAACACCTTAGGATAAGACAGAACAACCAGAAGAGAACATGTTCCTAAATGACCAGGTGGAACAAAGCCATTCACCAGCCATGAATGTCACTATAGGTTTGTTACATGATAAGTCAATGAATATATATTTTCTTTAAGACACTAAATTTTGGAATCCCTGGTAAATCAGCTTAGCCTTCACCTTAACTAATATAAGTGGTTTGCATACACTTCGAATAAAACAAATTTTATTATAAATTTCTTAGTATTTTGCTAACATGTTGTACATTCATACAGCTTGTGAAGTAATCTCGTAGAGGATAGGGTGTAATTTCAGCAAAACCGTCATTTTTATCTTGCAAAGAAAAGGTTATATGTTCAGCCTCAGTTAACAGGTAAATAAACTTTACTTAAATAAATATAAATTCTTGTTTTTCATTCTAGCATATAGACTGTAAGGGTAATATTCCAATAAGAAAATCAGGCAAATGGTTCTATTTGTAGATTCTATTACAGAGGCTTCAAAGAAAAAACTAACTAAATGGGGTAATTTTTCTTTTGTGTCACCTCCAGGAATTTATATATTGCAACAAAATCATGCTTATTTGTATCTGTAGTGCAAAATATGTTTGCATATTCTGATATCCTAGTAAGAATATAATTTAAATGGAAATATGTGGTAGACCGAATAATGGCCCCTCAAAAGAGGCCATGTCTTGATCTTTTCTGGAGCCTGAGTTATCTTGGACAAAAACAACAAAAAAGGACTTTGTAGTGTGACAAGATGTAAGGTCTTGAGATAGAAGATCATTCTGGATTATCTGGGTGCACCCTGAATGCACACATAGAAAGGGAGAGGCTGTGGGTCCACAGACATGAAGCCTGGAGTTTATGTGTCCACAAGCCAAGGAATACAAGTGGCCACCAGAAGCTGGGTGAGGCAAGGGTCTTTAGTGATACTGTGGTTCTCTCTATACCTTGACCTTGGCCCATTGAAACTGCTTTCAGATTTCTTGCCTCCAGATAGTTATATATTTAATATTACATATAATACATTTTATATTTATATTTTATATATACTTATCCTATAAATTTAGTAGAAAAGATATAAAAATACTAATAACAACTATAAATTTAGAGATAAAATGCCAGCAAATATAATCATGCTAAAACTAATTATATTATATTTAATTTTTATAATGTTTATTCATTTATTTTGAGAGGGTGAGAGAGAGAGAGAGAGCAGGGTAGGGGCAGAAAGAGAGGGAGAGAGCATCCCAAGCAGGCTCTGCTCTGTAAGTGCAGAGCTTGACATGAACTTGAACTCATGATCATGAGTTAACATCAAGAGTCAGACACTCAACCCACCGAGCCACACAGGCACCTCTAAAATTAATTTTAGAACTTGTAGTATATGTACATGTCCATAATCTTCTCATATCTTGGAATATTCTTCATTTTTGAAACATGAAGTTATTATCCTCATATTTGGCAGACTAAAAGCGGTGTGGTATTAAAAAACCCTTTCCTTTTTTGACAACAACAACAAAATTTACAAGTAGTTTTAAATCATGGACATCATCATTTTGATCTTGGAGTAATAATTTACTAATCAATAAAACAGGAAAACTCTTGCTAGAGATAATGTTTATGTCAATCTCAATAAGTACAAAGAAAACTAAGCATATCTTCTCAAACAAGTATAGTCTTTTTTATATATTGTTTTAATTTTCTTCTCAAGAATCTACACTGCAATTGTATTTTGGTTTCGCTTTTGCTTTACTTGCTTAATTAGATATGAAGCATAAAAAGAAATCATTATAGGTTTGTGCCACCATAAATCTTATCCAGAGAGAGGTGTTACCTAAAGTGGAACAAAGGTAATATAATTTTTTTCCCACAAAGAATGAGTAGAGTGTGCCTACGGGGCTTAGAGTATCAGTAATTAAGATGTTTTTCTCAATTTATTTTGGTTCATCACAAATTTTAATGTGATGTGTGTAAAATATATATGTAGCGTTTCTAAGGTAATGAAAAGCAAGCACCAATGTATTGATCATTCACTTCAAGTAATAAATTATCATCATTGTAGCAGGAGCATTGAAAATGTCCCTTTCTGAATGTGAATCCCCACATTTCCCAAAGGAACTATTCCACTGATTTCTATTGCAACCATGCCATACTTTCAATTTTAGGTGAATACATTTATAAAGTATGTAGGCATAACATTGTTTTCTCTTCAAGCTTTGTATAAATGTAACCATAGTGCATACATTTCCACTAAATTATTGTTTGAGTTTCATGTATATTCAGAGCTGTATCTCATTTATTGTAATTGTGTTTTTATGTACTCTACCAGGATCTATTTATCAATGTTTGTTTATAATTTGTGTCATATTTGGTCAATAATAAACAATGTATCTGTGAACATTCTTGTATATAATCCTGGCACGCATGTGTGGGTGGCTCCGTTGGTTTGAGCATCTGACCGGCTCAGGTCATGATCTCAGGGCTCTGAGTGCGAGCCCCATGCATCTTAGCGCAGACCCCACGTGGGATCCTGTGTCCCCTTCTCACTAGGCTGCCCCGACTTGCACTCTCTCCAAAGTAAATGAACATTAAAAAATTGTTTAAATTGTTTTAAAATAAAAGACTTTACTTAGGTGAGCATTTAATAGTGGAATTACTGATCTGTACAGGTTGTGTACTTTTGTTTTTCCATACAATGCCGAATAGGTTTTTAAAGTCCTTGGACTAATCACATCCCCAAGGGCAGTGTGCTAATGTGCTTGTGCCACACTCCACTCCCCTGCTTAGCGTTGACATATATGTGTATATATATATATATATATATATATATATATTTTTATGCTAGTTGTTACCAGCCAATATAGTCTCCCATTCTGTGGTTTGCTTTTTCATTTTCATTGTAGTGTCATTTGAGGATCAGAACTTGTTTTTTAAATACAGTGGAATTATGAGTCTACTCTAATGTTTATGCGTTGAGTGTCTTGCCTTAATGTATTGTTCTCTCTCTCTCAAGACTAAAAAAATTACCTACATTCTGTCTGAAAATTTAGTAATTTTTCTTTCACACTCCTTAATCTACTTGCACCCTTTGTATGATGGGAAGTAGTAGTTCTATTTTACATTTGTCTATATAGCTACTCAGTTTTCCCAGCCCTGTTATTAAAATAAAGCTTTCTAATTCACTTAAATGAAAAATGTAATATCTGTTCTATATCAAATTGACATAATAAGGCCTTCTGGGTTTTTATTCTGTCAATTTATCTGTATGTTGATGCTTGCAATGCAGTCCCACTTTTATATTTTTATTCTTTTCATCCTGAGACACAAACACACATACATCTGGTAAGCCTTTGATTTGAACTGTGCTAGATGATAAAATGGAAATATTGGACATCTCTGTTATAATTGCAACCCATGAATATGATGATCTAACTCATCACTTAGCCTTCCTTAATGTCTCTCAACAGAGTTGTACAATTCTCTTCATCGAAAACCCTACATAATATGCTAGATTCATTACTAGTTACATGACAGCTTTAACTATTTCTTGGTTGTTTCTGGAATCTGGAAATAAAAATAAATTACATTAGAATTAAAATGATAATTGAAGCCTTACTAACTTCCTTTATTAATTATGATAATTTATTCATAGATTCTGTTGAATTTTATATATTTATATAATTTCTAGATAATTTTACTTTATACAATTTATATATGTTTAATTTAAAATGATATATGTATGTAAAATTATAAACATACTTTATAATATTTATGTTATATACAATGTAGTCATTATGTAATATAAATAAAATTATATTATATATATTAAAATATGCTATACTTACACATTTTTAAATACTTAAAATTTTATCCTATAATTTATTTTATTTATTGTATAATATATAATTTTATTTAAAATACAAAATATTGGTAGTTTAGATAAATTGATATTCTTTCAAAATGACTCAATCTTGAGTCCTATAGCCAAATTCTATTAGTTGATAATGTTCTCTCTATATATTGCTGATATTTGGTAATATTTGTTTAGAATTTTTGCTTCTTTGCTTATGAGAAAAAATGGTCTATAATTTTCCTTTTTCAAGCTGTCCAAGATGCTGGTATCAAAATTTTCCCAGCCTCATTAAATGGGAAGTTTTCTTACATTAATATTTTATTTAAGGAATTGTGTTAGTTTGGTATTAAATTTCTTTGAATGTTTGGTTGAATTCATTTGTGAAGTTATATGTTTCTATAATTTTCTATGTGAGATGAATTTTTATTGTTGTGGTATAATTTGGGATGTTTGGTAACATTTTTCTAATACAAATGTTTTAATATATGTCTAATCTTCAATGTAGTTATTCTTGTTCTTTTTTTTTCCAGAGATATTCTTTATTCCTTTGTCATTGTTTCCAGAGATAGTAGATTACTGGTATTTTTGACACTCTTTGGGTTTTGTCCATCCCTCTAGTACTTGATCTCTTCTTATTATAATTCCAATTCATTAGAAGGAGTTTGTGTTTCTTCCTTTCTTTTCCTCGCTTCAAGTTTACTATGTTGTTTTTCATGCATCATCATTGGAGAGACGTTGAGTTCATTCTTTTGCCCTAACATTTGCTTTTGAAGGTAGATATTTCTCTCTGATAGTTTTTAGATATAAGCCACATTTTAAAACATGTACCATTTACCACAAGAAGGCAGGTGCAAACTTTTTTAAATGTCCAATATTGTTTCTTCTTTGCCACTGTATATTTTTGCCTGGCTTTCCTGAAGAAAATGACGGGCCTCTTGAAAGGCCCCAAACTAATGAGCTATGGTTTAGGGTTCATGAAAATCAGTTTAGGTCAACTACAAAAGCGAGCCTTCTATCGTTCCAGGGTAAGAGTCACACGCTCCCATAGAAAATGAACAAACACTTCTAATAACTTATCATAGTATGCAGTTGCAGCTGGGAGCTTGCACTCCACTTCCTGATAATAGCTGGGGAGGGCTGATGCTCCCAACCACAAATGTGGCGCTGGCCGGACAAGCCTGCAGTTAAGTTTATAACATGTCTTATTGCTTTCATATCTCAGCCTTGATTCTACCACGAAAGGCGCCACCAAAGGAGGTGTTTGTGGTTCTCTAATTCCTTACCTTAAAAGCCCCACTACTCATTGGTCAGAATTTCTCTGTTGCTATCTAACACATAGTCCTGTATTCGTGACTATTGCTGTTCTGATTTTCCCTGATAAACATTGTTATAGTAGGTCTGGTGTATGATCTGCTTGAGCATTCACTTTTGGTATTTGGATTTTTTTTTTTTTTGCCTTTAATACTGATTTGCTAATATTATCTCTCTAACAAATTTTTATTTTTTTATTTAAAAACTTTTTAAATGTTTATTTATTTTTGAGAGAGAGACAAAGACAGAGCATGAGCAGGGGAGGAATAGAGAGACAGGGAGACACAATCTGAAGCAGGCTCCAGGCTCTGAGCAGTTAGCACAGAGCCTGATGCGGGGTGTAAACCCACAAACTGTGAGATCATGAGCGGGGCCAAAGTCAGACACTTAATGGACTGAGCCACCCAGGTGCCCCTCTAACAAATTTTTAATATTCATGATTTGTTTGCTTCCAAATTTTCTTGAATCTTATATTTTAGATAGAGTTCTCATGAATAGCCTATTGACATTCTTTTCATGAGAGATTCAACCAAATTACATTTAATTAACATAAAAGCACTGTGCTTTAACATGAGTTCTTAAGCATCAGTGTCAAAGATTGCTAATTATCCCTCAGGCTCCATTTTTCCTTTTAGTGATAGCAGCCTAGATACTATGTTAGCATGTTACTCCCTATTACATATACATTTCCCATATGCCTTTATTTCTAGGTGATATCATTATATTTTGACCAATAGATTCTGATGACAAATGATATACACAGCTTTTAGTGTATTGCTTCAAATAACTTCCATTCTAAATTATCTATTTAAAAAGCTTCCTTAATATTATTGGATGGACATTGGGAGCCAGCTAAATGGTAAAAGTGAGGTTAAAACCATTACCTTTCCATCCAAGCTTATTTTATCAAATAGCCTTCATTAACCAAGTAAAGATATGATGAAAAAAGCAAAGAGGGCAGCAACGAAAATATCAGTGTTTTCTAAAATATCAATAAAAACTAACAAAATGTCAAAATGTGATCACTGACTGTGCTTATTAGCATTTGAAACTGTCTACTAACAAACTAGTCTTCTAGTTTTAAGGTAATTTATCACCAGGGTTTGACTCTTAAAGGATCCCTGAACCTCAAACTTGCCTTCAGAGAAAAATGACTTGTAATATTATGCAACCCCAAGAACTATATTCTCTGATGCTGACATTAAATTCCTCCAGAATAGATAATGGCTAAGAAACACTCTTCAGAGGCCAAAGCCATAGACCTTAGAGAATAATGGACAGGAACAAATCTAGGCTGTCACAGGAGCTAACCTATTTTCAATGTTTAGGGCAAAAAAAATTCCATAATTCCTATAATTCGATCATTATCCCAGACTATGATGGATTTATGTTCCCTATTATCTCCTTCTTAGGGGAAGATTTAAATTGTGATCTATTTTCTAGTCCACCATGTTATATCTAATGTTGGGCAGATAATTTCTCCTTCATGCAGAGGATTCCACATAAACAAAGATTCTGACTTTGAGTAGGATACAGTAACTCAGTAGGACTTGTCATGGTCACGATCTCATTTGGAGCAGGAGATTGTGAGAGAGAATAAGGGAGTGAAAAAAGAGTATATTTGGAGGGCAAACTAGTAAGCAATGGAGGAGAAGAAAGCTCTACATCAATACCCATTTTCCCCTATCCTTTAAATGACATAGTTTCTATGAGTTTAGTTGATCTCATAGTAGCCAAGATAATACTGCATGCTGCAGCCTTCTTTGCAGGCAGTTTTGCCTATATAACTCTGTTCCAGCAAATGGAATATAAGTGATCTGTATACTTTCCTGACTCAGATTTAAGGAAAGGGATTATGATCTCCTTTCATTTCCTTTCTTTCCTGCTACCTAGAATAGGGATATAGCAAGAGACATAAAATCTGTCTTACCCAAAGGGATCAAAGCCATGAAAAATGCAAAGAAACAATATACACAAAGAACCTGTGTCCACGATATAGTACAATCTTGATAACAACATCCCTGGACTCCCCATGACGAAAAACTCTTACCTTACAGACAAACTTCTATCTTGTTTAAGCCGCTTTGTTGTGGTTGGATCTTTTTACAGCAACTGAGGTTGTATCATAAGTAATATAGAGTAAAGTACCCATATATAGGTACTACTAGAATGAATTCATATACATATGGTGCCTCAACCTGTGTCTCAACCTGTGTCCTGCCAATCAAATTGTCTTCTGCAAGCTGCTATTATATAAAAATTATAGTCTTTATATATCAGGTAAGTATCTTTCAGTATAAGTCCCTTTGCCACCTTCACTACAAAAGATGGGCATTATGCTAAATATTTTATATGTGCTATTTTATGTAATTTTCCTAAGACTGCACTATGAAGATATCACTTCATCCCATCTTGCAGGTTAAATAAAATACATAAGAAGCTTTCCCAATATCTACAGTTAAGACTAGTTAAGTACAGAGTCAGAATCCACTTAGGATGGTCTGACTCCAAAGCTCATATTCTTTTTCTTTTTTCCAAAACTCACGTTCTTAATCGATACACTACCACTAGGTATCATGTATATATGTGTGTGTGTGTGTGTGTGTGTGTGTGTGTGTCTGTGTCTGTGTGTGTGTGTATATATATATACACACACATATATATACATACTAGTATATATGCAGGTGTATATATACACACACACAGATATGTAACTTCATATATATATACACACATATATATACACACGCTAGGATATGTAACTTCGTATGTATATATATACATTGATACAGTACCACTAGGTATCACATGTATGTATGTATGTATGTATGTATGTATATATACTAGGATATGTAACTTCATATGTATATATAAAAATATATATACACACACACACTAGGATATGTAACTTATGTGTGTGTGTGTGTGTGTGTGTGTGTGTGTGTATACTAGGATATGTAACTTCTTTTCCACATATTAGAGTGGAATTAAAAAGAAATGTATACTTAGCTACTAACTCAGAAAGAAAATTTTTCTTCTTCTGAGAAAGTAAAGTGACCTATTGAAGTTGGCTTGTTCTATTCAAAACCTTTCTTGTGAATTGTTATCTTTATAAGTATAATTTTATCTGTATCCATTTATAGTTTCAAGTCACTCACTATAGCATTTTTCTGAAAATATCGATTGCAGAAACAAAAAATAAAGATAATAATAAAAATCAATGAATTTGATATGCTATCTCAGCAAGTAGAGCAAATTGGGAATGAAAGGAGCAGTTAATATGTGTAGTTTGCTGCCTAACAGAAGCAGAGGGGTGACCATCTGTCAAAAATATTATAAGAAGAATTCCATCAGAGTGATAAACTGGGCTACAAAACATCCAGGGATCTAGGGGCATTTCTAGACTGCATTTTGTGATATGTGTAAGTACTTTGAAACTGAAATAAATTAAAACAAAGTTCCTATTGATGGATATATATACTTATAAATATAAAATATTATATTAGTGATAGTGAAACCCCATAACTTAAGTTTTAATATCTATATCAAAGTAGTAGATCAAATTCCTGGGCTCTTGTGAGGCAGTGATTTGGAATGAGATTCTACTTAAAACTGAAAACTTGAAAGACTACATCCAGGATGAAACCTTAAACTAAGCAAAACATTCTTTCTCATTGTAAAGAGACAATTTAAAATTATTGCTGATCTCTGTTTAAGGTGTAGGTAGAAAAGGTTTCTCTCAGAAGTAAATGTAATTACACTCTGTGCTTCATTTGAGATTTTTTTGAATTTCCATTGCCTCATAGTCCAGAAACTTCAAAGTTGTTTCAGTAATATAATACAGTGAGGAAATATAAATAATAAAGATTCTTAGAAGGCCTTATTTGTGATGATGTTTCTCTATCCAAACCAAAAAGGGAAACTTATAGTAAAAACACACTCTACCAAAATAAGCATACACTTATTAAACCTTCAAATAAGAACTGGCCAGATGCAGCTCTATCTTATTTTGTCATTAGTCAAGAGTAAGGCAAATGCAAACATTGTCTTATTATTAAAATTGGAAGTATATTATTCACAGTTATTTATCAAAAAACAAGAAATATATTTCTAAAAGAAGAAATTGGAAATCAGAAGGTGGAGAAAATGAACGACACATTTTACTTAAAATGTTTTAAATGTGTTGGCAAATAATTTTTAGAAATTAAAAAGATTTGAAAGATTAATGGTGGTTTTCTTTAGTGTTTAAAAACTTGTTAAAACAAAATAACTAGCACAATAGAATGTAACTGGGAAAAGGAAATCAATGTGAAAGCAGTGAGTCTCTTTCACAATTAGGATAGAATTATTTCTTAACTTCAGATTTTCTAAGGCAATTATGTATGCTACCATATAAAAGGAAACTAGTGAAAGCACTTAAGGGGCACCTGGGTGGCTCAGTTGGTTAAGCGTCCAACTTCTGCTCAGGTCATGATCCCATGGCTCATGAGTTTGAGTCTCACATAAGGCTCTGCTGACAGCCCAGAGCCTGGGGAGCCTGCTTCAGATTCTGTGTCTCTCTCTTTCTCTCTGTCCCCTCCCGTACATGTGTTTGCGCTCCTTCTCTCTCTCTCTCTCTCTCTCAAATGTAGAGAAACATTAAATAAATTAAATTTAAAAAAGAAAAGAAACTGTATCCTTAAATATATTCTAAGGGGGGAAGGGTCACAGAAACTTTAAAAACTACATACAAAATTTATAATTTGTTAAAAGACTTAAAAGAGAGTTCTGGAGAAACCAGGACTGGCGGAGTCAAGAATCAAGAGCTTTGGAAAAGTAAGCTAAGATTCTGCACTCCCTTTATCCATCCTCTGTACTTGACAAGAGGCTAAAATTCAGGGCCTTTTGGAGGCAAAGGGAGGTCACACTAAAGGAGAAGAAAGCAGTTGCATGGATTTGGTGGCCTTATGGCTTTAGGGAGACAAAATCAGAGACTTTAAAGAACAAGAGCTCAGTAAAGAAGAGTGATATGAAGAACTTAGCTTGATACATGGCTTATTTTCCCAGAATGATATTAGTTAAATTCTGCAAATGCAAAACATCGCATTCTACAGCAGCAGAATACACATTCTTTTCAAGTGCACATGAAACATTTTCTGTAATAGATCACATACTATGTCACAAATCAGGCCTCAAGAATTATGAAAAGATTGAGATTATATCATGCATATTTTGCGACCACAACTTTATGAAACATGAAGTCAACAAGAAAATATTTGGAAGCACCACAAATACATGAAGGTTAAAGAACATCCTACTAAAGAATGAATGAGTCAACCAGGAAATTAAGAAGAAATAAAAAAAAGAAATACATGGAAACAAATGATTAATAAAACACAATGGTCCAAAACCTTTGGAATACAGCAAAAGTGGTCATAAAAGGTAAGTATATAGTAATATAAGTCTACCTCAAGAAGCAAGAAACATCTTAAATTTACAAACTAACTTTCTACCTAAACAAGATAGAAAAAGAACAATAAATAAAGCCTCAAGCCAGCAGAAGAAAGGAAATAATAATGATTAGAGCAAAAATAAATGATATATAAAAACAAACAAACAAAATAGTATAATAGATTAATCAAATCAAGAGTTGGTTCTTTGACAGAATTAATACAATTTATTAAGTCTAGCCAGACATCAAAAAGTAAAGGACCCAAATAAATAAAATCATGAATGAGAGAAGTGAGATCACAACCAATACAAAAATACAAATCACACCACCAAAAAACCAAACACATATAAGAAAATATTATCAAAAATTATATGCCAACAAATTGGACAAACTGGAAGAAACTGATAAATTCTTAGAAACAAATACACTATCCAACTGAAACAGGAAGAAATAGAAAATTTAAGAGGCCAATAACCAGAAACCAAAAATCAATAACAAAATTTTCCCTGTAAATAAATAACTTCTAGGGGCGCCTGTGTGGCTCAGTCAGTTAAGCATCTGGCTTTGACTCAGGTCATGATGTCACGGTTCGGTTCGTGGGTTCGAGCCCCGCATCGGGCTCTGTGCTGACAGCTAGCTCAGAGCCTGGAACCTGCTTCGGATTCTGTGTCTACCTCTCTCTCTGACCCTCCCCTGCTGGCGCTGTCTCTCTTTGTCTCTCAACAATAAACAAAAAAACATTAAAAATTTAAAACAATTTTTAAAAAAGAAATAAATAACTTTTAAAAGCTTCTAGCACTCCCAGTTGGAGTCTAAATTTTGTAATATGGACAGCTAAATTTGCTGCACAAATTACAAAATTATTTCCAAAAATAGCTCAAATTTTCAAGTAAAGGCATGATATAAGATGGACCCACACTTATGATGTTTCCTCTTTATCCTGGTGTGAAAGTGGCACTCATTCAGTAGAAACCACACTTTGAGTGATCTTTTCTCAGGCTAGCAGTACGTGGTATGATATTCCCTCGTGATGCTGAGCAGGGGCAGCAACACAGTCAGTCACACAGCACAGGGGTAGACACTGACACACTCACAACTATTCTGTACCTATAGAGTCTTTGTGTTTCTTATTTTCCATATAGCAGTCAACAAATCGCATTAGCTATTCAACACTTTGTTATAAAATAGGCTTTGTGTTAGATGGTTTTGCTAATAAAAGTGTTCTGAGTATGTTTAGAGTACACTAGGCTAAGCTATGAGGTTTGGGGGGGTAGGTGTATTAAATGCAGTTTTGACACAATATTTCTAAATTTTTACAATGGAACATAACCCCATTGTAAGTTGAGGAAGATATGTACTGTTTATGTGAAATCACAGTTGTTGAAATGTTTTTATTTGGGAGGTGCTCTTTGGAAAAGACTTGAGAGCCATCCATTCCTCTCAAATTATAACTATAATTAATTGGAAAAAATTAAGCAAAAAGTTCCATCTCTATATTATACCAAAAAAACTTAGATGAATGCAATATTTGTATGTAAAAAATTAATATATAAATATAAAAGTGACATCAAAATATATGCATGACTATTTTTAAATTTTAAACACAGAAAATGTTTGGGGTAATTTGAAATAATATTAAAAAGCCACAAAGGTAAAGATTGACGTCTATAATTACATAGGATTTTTCAACTTCTACTCTTAAAATTTAAGAAAAAATAAATCAAGTCTAAAGAGAAAATAAAAATTGGAAAAAATATGGGGCACATGGGTGGCTCAGTTGCTTAAGCATCTGACTTCAGCTCAGGTCATAATCTTGTAATTTATGGGTTTGAGCCCTACATCGGACTTTGTGCTGCCAGCTAAGAGCCTGGAGCCTGCTTTGGATTCTCTCTCCCTCTCTCGCTGCCGCTTCCCCACTTGACCCCATCTCTCCTTTTTAAGAAACAAATAAACATTCTCTTGATGGTATCCCAATAGTTCATTTTTGTTTGCCTCTGGAGACAGGTCAAGTAAGATGTAGCCAAGGTCAAAGAGGTTGTTGCCTATTCTCTCCTTTAAGATTTTGATGGTTTCCTGTCTTACATTTAGACCTTTATCCAATTTGACTTTATTTCTGTATATGGTTAAGAAAGTGGTCCAAGTTCATTCTTCTGCATGTCGCTGTCCAGTTTTCCCAACACCATTTGCTGAAGAGACGGTCTTTTTCCATTGGATATTCTTTCCTGCTTTGTCAAAGTTTAGTTGGCCATATGTTTGTGAGGCCATTTCTGGGTTCTCTATTATGTTCCATTGATCTGAGTGTTTGTTTTTTTGTGCCAGTACCATATTTGTCTTAATGATCACAACCTTGTAATACATTCTGAAGTCAGAATTGTGATGCCTTCAGCTTTGATTTTTTTTTTTTCAGGATTGCTTTGGCTTTTGGGGTTTTTTTTCTTACAAATCTTAGGATTATTTGTTCTAGCTCTGTGAAGAATTCTGGTGTTATTTTGATAGGGATTGTGTTGAATATGAAGATTGCTTTGGACAGTATTGGCATTTTAACATTATTTCTTCTTCCAATCCATGAGCATGGACTGTTTTTCCATTTGTGTGTGTGCGTGTGTGCACATGTGTGTGTGTCTTTAAATTTTTTCATACGTTTTCTATAGTTTTCAGTGTATAGATTTTTCACCTTCTTCATTAGGTTTATTCCTAAGTATTTTACAGTTTTGGGGGCAATTGTAAATGGGATCACTTTTTTGATTTCTCTTTTTCCTGCTTCATTATTGGTGTATAGAAATGCACCTGATTTCTGTACATAGATTTTATATTCGGTAACTTTGCTGAATTTCTGTAGCAGTTCTAGCAGTTTTTTGGTTGAGTCTTTTGGATTTTCCACATAAAATATCATGTCATCTGCAAAGAGTGAGAGTTTGACTTCCTCCTTGGCGATTTGGATGTCTCTTATTTCTTAGTGTTGTCTGATTGCTGAGGCTAGGGCTTCCAACACTATTTTGAATAGTCATGATGAGAGTGGACATCCTTGTTGTGTTCTTAACCTTATGGGGAAAGCTCTCAATTTGTCTTTCGTATGTGGCTACTAAGATCTTGAATTATGATACTCCTATCCCTACTTTCTTGAGGGTTTTCATCAAGAAAAGTGCTGTATTTTGTCAAATGCTTTCTCTGCATCTATTGAGAGGATCAAAAGCTTCTGCACAGTCAAGGAAACAATCAGCAAAATTACAAGGCAAACAATGGAATGGGAGAAGATATTTACAAATGATATATCAGATAAAGAGTTAGTATCTAAAATCTATAAAGATCTTGACAAACTCAACACCCAAAAAACAAATAATCCAGTGAAGAAATGGGCAAAAACCATGAATAGACACTCTTCTAAAGAAGGCATGCAGCTGGGAAACACCTAAAAACATGCTTAACATCACTCATCATTAGGGAAATAAAATCAAAATCACAATGGGATTACCGCCTCAAACCTGTCATAATGGCTAAAATTAACAACTCAGGAAACAATAGATGTTGGCAAGAATGAAGAGAAAGAGGAATCTTTTTGCACTGTTGGTGTGAATGCAAATTGGTGCAACCACTCTGGAAAACAGTGTGGAGGCTCCTCAAAAAATTAAAACTAGAACTACCCTATGACACAGAAATTGTACTACCAGGTATTTATCCAAGGGATACAGGTGTGCTGTTTTGAAGGGGCACATGCACCCCAATGTTTTTAGCAGCATTATCAACAATAGCCAAAGTATGGAAAGATCCCAAATGTCCATCAACAGAAGAATGGATAAAGGAGATTTAGTATATATCACTTGGCAATCAAAAGGAATGAAATCTTGCCATTTGCAACAATGTGAATGGAACTAGAGTGTACTATATTAAGTGAAATTAGTCAGTCAGAGAAAGACAAATATATGACTTTACTCACACGTAGAACTTAAAATACAAAACAGGGTACATCAGGGAAGGGAAGCAAAAATAATATCAAAACGAGAAAGTGGGAAAAACCATAAGAGACTCTCAAATACAGAGAACAAACTGAAGGTTGCTGGAGGCGTTGTGGGCAGGGGGATGGGCTAAATGGGCAAGGGACATTAAGCAAAACATTTGTTGGAATGAACACTATGTGTTATATGTAAGTGATGAATCACTAAATTCTACTCCTGAAATCATTATTACATTATATGTTAACTAACTTGGATGTAAATTAAACAATTAATTAATTTTAGAAAGAATAAGCATTAAAGTTTACTGGAAAATAAAGTTTATAATTGGAAAAATATTATCAATAGTTTACCAATAACTTATTTTCTTTATATAGAAAGAATTTTTTTTAACATTTTATTTATTTTTGAGAGACAGAGAGACTGAGCTTGAATAGGGGAGGGGCAGAGAGAGAAAGAGACACAGAATCCGAAGCAGGCTCCAGGCTCTGAGCTAGTGGTCAGCACAGAGCCTGACACAGGACTCGAACCCACGAACCCAGAGATCATGACCTGAGTAGAAGTCGGACCTTGACCGACTGAGCCACCCAGGCACCCCAATATATAGAAAGAATTCTTAAATATCAATAAGAAATAAAAGAAAAACCCAAAAGAAAAGTAGATAAAAATATTCAGAACTAGAGAAATCCTAGTAGATAGGAACTACTTAATGAGCTTATATATAATCATTAATAAGAAAAAAATTATGATAAAGCTTAGGAGATGTGTTTTTAGAAAAACTGCTTTTATTATATTTATGTATTGTTAAATTTTGAACCAGGAGTATGCATGGCTTTTATAATGTTAAAATAAATAAGAATAAATATTAATACAATGCAAATATATAATGCAAATATAATATAATATAGATTTCTTAAGTCTGGATTTATTGTCATTTTAAACATAGAGAATTGTATACAATATTGATGAAAATGATTATCTCTGTTGGAATTACAAAAATTTTGAGAGGAGCACTCTTATTTTGTAAACTTTATCTTCAAAACAGGTACATATCAATTTTGAAACGTGAAATATATATAGATTCGAATTCATGTGTTATCATAAAAGCTGCTATCAACATAACTACAATCTACAATCACTCTTTCCCAATCAAAAATAAATTCTTGACTTATTGTCATAAATATTCATACAAAATATGTGCTTCCCAATAATACTTCACAAGTGTCTTTTGTTCTCTGCCCTAGGATGGAAAACATATAGATATTTTGATTAGAAAAAAATGATTGGCTATATTAATTGACTACATTAATTATATGTATATAATTATATAATTACAATGTATAATTATTAAGTCTCCTGAATGCTGTTCTGGAAAAAATAAGTTTCAAATGTAATTTTTTTGGTCTTACTAATTTTTATAACTAATTTTAAAAGAAGGATATATACAAATCTATAAATTAGATGTATTCGAAAAGTTCTCATAATATTTTAAGATAAATTATATATACAAATGTGTATATAAATTAAAATAATAAATATAAGAAAATCACCAGTGTATTTTCTCACCAAGTCCATATTTTAAAATAAATTATATATAATTAATAGTTATGTATAAATATTTATGAAAACTGTTTATTAAAACATCAATATTTTTAAAAATAGATTATATCTTTTATTTATGTTTATATAATTATATATTATATATTTATAACATTTTAAAATACATATTTACATAGATTATGCAATATTATCATTTCTACATGTAACAACTACTTGATATAGTCTATACACATAATTGAATCTCTGCACAGATAATATCATATGTCTTTATACATGAACAGATTCCTTTTAAATGAAATGGTAACTCCTCCATCTGCTATGAACAAAATAATCTCTTGAACATATACCATATTGGGCTAGCACGGCATCTGCTGGATAGGTTCATCAAATTCTTAATGCTTGGCAATACATGTGAGAATTATTTGCACTTGAAATTGAAGGAAATCATGCAATATCCTACATTTGATGGTATTCACATATCTAAAGTTCTTTCTCAATTAATAAAGAATTCAAATAAAAATCAGATACATTAATTTTTTTTATGTTTACTTATTTTTGAGAGACAGAGAGAGAGAGAGAGCATGAGCAGGGGAGGGGCAAAGGGAGAGAGAGAGAGAGAGAGACAGAAGCTCTAAAGTGGGCTCTGGTCTAACACCAGAAAGCCCAATGCAGGGATCGAACTCACAAACTACATGATCATGACCTGAGCCAAAGTCAAGTGCTTAACTGACTGAGCCACCCATGTGTCCCTATATCAGATACATTAATTTCTAAGGGATAAAGAGATGCCACTGTAGAGTGGTCTGCCTAAGTATAAAGTTTAAACTGTTTTAGAAATTGGACAACAGTGACATCTGACTCACAGCAACATAAACATGGGTATTCACCTTCTTTCTTACTTCAATGAATCCAAGATTTATGAACAATATAAATAAAACTTGGGTGAAACCTACATTACTACTTTAATCTTGGAAGAGCATCTTAACAGACTTGTCTCCAGGGATTTCTGCTATGTGCTCTTAACAAGTGACAGACACCTGTCAAAGAAGAAGACACCTGACTCCTTATTTGGGTTTTTTTTTTGTTTTTCATTTTTTAACATTTATTCATTTTTGAGAGGGCGAGATAGAGTGAGAGAGGGGGAGGGGCAGAAAGAGAGGGAGACAGATTCCGAAGACAGGCTCCAGGCTCTGAGCTAGCTGTCCGCACAGAACCCTATGGGGGGCTCGAACTCAGGAACGGTGAGATCATGCGCTGAGCCGAAGTTGGATGCTTAACTGACTGAGCCACCCAAGCACACCTGTGTGGTCAGGTTTCTAGCTCCAGGAGGGCTGAGAACGTCTCCTTGCAAACACTATTTCCTGTCTATAGTTATGTTCCTCACATGATACAGGACATCACTAACTGTTCAATGAATGAAAGGCGTGGTCCTAAATGCAGAATATTTGGGTACTAGCAATTCCTCTTAGACTAAGTAGCCACAACAAACTGAAAGCCCCTTGATCTTCGGCTGCCATAAACAAGGAGAACATCAGTGGAGGTCTTTTTCCGGAGTCAGGGCTTCTACTAAATGACTACAAAAATTATGTAAATACATCATAGGTGAAAAGTCAGGTTCTTCTATTGTGGATTGAAGACATGCCATGAACACACTTTGCTGCCATAAGCAGAGTGAAACTTTAGAGCGTTTTTTATTTTGTCCTCCAGATTCAAGAGAATATATGTGGGCTAAAACACTAAACATAAAATAGTGTAAAAAGATGAACATTTTTCTTTTATAAATTTGATCAACATGATCTTATCAGGGAAGTATCAAACAACCTATTAGAAATTATGGAAAAATAAATTCATGACAATTGCTAAATAGTAAAAAATATGACAATTACAGGAAAATGTGAAACATTTGACAGATGCAGAAAAATCTGAACCATGAACAAGATACAACAGGGAAATAAAGTTATTTATGACTCAAATTAATGGACTAACACGGGGGGTGCCTGAGTGGCTCAGCCTGTTGAGCGTCTGACTCTTGATTTTATCTCAGGCCATGATCTTATGGTTTGTGAGATTGAGCTCTTCCCTGAGCTCTGAGCCAACAGTGTGGAGTAGGCTTAGGATTCTCTCTTTCCCTCTCTCTCTCTGCCTCTCCCCTGCTCTCTCTCTTTCTCTCTCTCTCAGAATGAATAAAGACTAACATGAATCTATAAGCAACCCAAAGTATTCTAATACCATTATGTCATATGTAATATGTTATGTCATTGAAATATTTTAATTTCAAGTATTCAAAAATTCTATAAGCATACAACTTATACAGAATGGAGGTGAGGGAAAAACACAGGGGAAAAAAACCAGGCTGGAAACATTAAAGGACTTTGATAATAAAGCTACAACCAAATAACCTTATGGAGGATGGTAGGTAGAGAGTCACACAAAGAAGGCTAATAATTCAAGAATTTTGAAGTCTTCCATACTTTTTATGCATTAAACAGATAAATGGTCTTCTCCAATCCATGGTAGGTACTTACAAGTTAATCTTCAATTAAAATCATTAAAGGAAGGCTTCAGTAATTATATCACTAATGTACCTTCCTGAATAAATTATATATATATATACATTTACAAATAATTATAATTTGTCATTGAATGAAATATAAAACAAAATGCAAATAAAGAAAGAGGAAGACAGTACAAAAAGTTTAGTGTTGGCAATAAAACAAACTAAATGTAGAGTCAAGTCTACCTATGTATTATATATAGTAAGATTATAAAATATACTGTAGGGGCATATGAGTGGCTCAGTTGGAAGATTCCCAGTGTGAGTCAGGTGAGGGCTACAAAGTCATTTATACAGGTGCACCACTACTTTTAAAATCACATTCTTGGGGTGCCTGGGTGGCTCAGTCAATTAAGAGTCCGACTTCAGCTAAGGTCATGATCTCACAGTTTGTGGGTTCGAGCCACATGTTGGGCCTATACTGACAGACCCGGAGTCTGCTTAGATTTCTCTGTCTCGCTCTCACTCTCTGCCCCTCCCCCACTCTCTCTCTCTCTCTCTCTCTCTCTCTCTCTCTCTCTCTCTCTTTCTCAAAAATAAATAAACACCAAAATATTTTCAGTCACAATTTAACATATCACTTTATAATTTTGCATCTAACTTGTTTCAACAAATATCAACTTTTAAAATTAAGATTATATACCACTAGATAGAATGCAAAATACACTGTGAAATGGAATCTTGAAAATTCTAGAGTTTTTTAAATTGGATAAAGGAATTCCAACTCACTTGAGCAAAGAAGATAAAAAAACCTAAGTGAGAGCAGAAAGCAAAAACAAAGCAAAACAAAACAAAAACAAAAACAAAACTGAATAAGTGATGACAACGTAAAAGAAATATTTTTTTCCTTTTCCCTTTTCTCCTTTATTTTAGAGAGAGAATGTGTGTGAGTGGAGGAGAGGGACAGAGAAAGAGAGAAAGAAAATCTTAAGCAGGCTCCACGTTCAGAACCAAGCCTGACTCTGGGCTTGATCCCAAGCCCAAAAAGACCTGAGCCAATTAGGTCATGACCTGAACCAAAATCAAGAGTGGGATGCTCAACCAACTAAGCCACCCAGGTGCCCCTAAATCATTAAATACTTAAAACAAACAAACAAAGATGATTATTGTAGGACTAAGCATGTCATGCATCTCTCCCTTCATCTTATTTCACTCAGTCCACCGGCCTCCTTGCTGAGTCTCAGATATGTCAGCCATGTTTATTTAATTGTTCCTTTGGCTGGAACAAATGAAGCTAAACCTTTTCCTAGCCTCTGCTCACATGTTTTCCAATGAAGCTTAGTAGCACCCTCTTTGAAATTCCAACCGAACTTCATCTCCTATACTCTCAATTTCTTTCACCACGATCAGTTCAATGTTTTATCTTTAAAACCTATGCCCTGTAGCCAAATGCATAATTTACAGACTATTTATGTTAATTATTTAGGGTGTGATTCTTGCCATCAAGATATGAGACCCATATGGCAGAAATTCTTTGTAAATTTGCTCATGGGTGTTTACATTGTGGTTAAAGTTGTAATTGCCACTTTAGTAGACAATTTTTGTTTGTTTGTGTGTTTGTTTTTGAATGGATTTTAAAAGAATATACATGGCAAACAACTTGTGTTTGATATATACCATATGAGTGATAATCTTTACTGAAACTTAGAGCATATAAGTAAACTTTTTAGTAGACTTTTAGGTTGACAGCAGTATGAAGCAGAAGCCTCAGTGACTTCCCACGTACCCCCTGCTTCCACACATGCATAGCCTTCCTCATCATCAACACCCCTCACCACAGCGGTACATTTGTGACAATTAATGAACTTACATTGACACATGATTATTACCTAAAATCCATGGTTTACATTAGGGTTCACTCTTGGTCTATGGTTTGGACAAATGTATAATGACATATTTAATGTGTTCAGCCTGATAGTGTCATACAGAGTAGTCTCATTACCTTAAAAGTCCTCTGTGCTCTGCCTATCCATCCCACTCTTTCCCTTAAAACCTGGTAACCACTAATCTTTTTACTGCCACAATGGTTTTGCCTTTTCCAGAATGTCATATAGTTAGAAACATACAGTATGTAACCTTTTCAGATTGGCTTCTTCCACTTAGTAATATGCATTTAAATTCCCTTCATGGCTTTTCCTGGTATGAGAGCTCACTTCTTTTTAGCACTAAATAACATTTCATTGTCTGATGTACAACAGTCATAAAAGATCTTTTTATACAAGTGATAGTATCTTTACTATCTACTTTTTTTGTTCATTCACTCACTAATTAAAACTGATAAAGATATGCTCATAACACCAAAATGTATAAATCACTAAAATGTGCACCTACTACATAAACCTCTTTTTTCACAATCTTACAATTAAAAAGAACATCCAAATGGATTTTCAAATAGTAGTCTAATACACATCTAAAAACTAATTAAAAGTTTTTCATTCTGTGTCAAACCTCTTCCTCTCATTTTCCTAGCTCAAGTAGAGTACATTGTCTATGCAGTTATCGAAGTCACAGGCAAGAGATTCAGCCATGACCTCTGTGCCCTACACTCCCCATGACAAAGAATTTACTAAGCCGTGACAATCCTCACTACCTGGTACTGGATCCACTGGAATTTACTCTATGTCACCATCATCACTAAAATAAACTAATACTGTAGCTTCCAATGAATACTTCTTTCCAATTTATTCACTTCTCTGGAGCTACAACAATCTTGAAATATATATAACACTGATCTTTATGAATTCCAGGAGCGGCTTCTTTTTGACTATTACCATCTTCTTGATAAAAAAAAATATAAATTTTGTGGCACAGATGATGAGCCACTTCAGGAGCTGACTCCTGCTTACCAGTTCGGCGTTGTTTCTGAACATTCTGCAACCTCCCATAGTATACTCAGGACATAGTTAATGCCTTTCAGTTTCTAGCTCTCCTTTTAGAGTTTTTGCATGTGACATTTCCAGTGTCTGGAACATTCTTCCTTCTACTCACTGCAACTTAATTTTGCTGAGAGCTGCTCACCATTCATGTCTTAATGTGGAGGTCATTTTCTACCAAGAACTTCCTCTGATCTTTCTTTAATTATATTGGATAACAATTAGTGTTCCAGTACTTTTCATATATTAATTTACTTAATTTTCCTAAATGAAATTCCCGATGAGGAAGTGTGGCAGGTTGGTTTCATCTACATGAAAGCTGACTTTGAGTGGCAGATTAGGACAGAGAAGGTTTACTCCTGTGAACACATCTGTGTAAGGAAAAGAAGGAGGTCAGATTAGGCAGAGGGAGAAATCAAGCTGTGATGTAATCCCAAGAGACCCCTTAGTCTACCATATGGGGAGTTCTGAAACTAGGCCAACTGTGACAACAGTCTGAGTGACAGAGGTGACAGAGACCAGGGACTTAATTCCCCTGTGTTAATCAACCATGGGATGCCAGACTCCTCAGGGAGGGGGATGGAGTGAAGCAGCTCTGTTCAGCTGAACCCTGCCCTGCACACGCTGGCAGATGAGGCAATCTGTTGACAATAGCCTCGGCAGCTGGTAGAGTAAGTGTTAGACCGTATTATTATCCCAACTTCACAGGTAAAGAAACTGAGGGACATGTGTATTGAGTAATTCACCCTGTTTATACAGCCAAATTACTGGATTAAGGATTCAAACCAGGGAATCTTCTCCTCTACTTCACAACATACACCAAATCAGTTCCAATGAATTAGAGGTAAATAAAAATTGTAAAACAATGTTTTAAAATAAAATACAGTAAAGCCTTAGTTTGAGAGGATAAGTCATTCTGGAAACATCCTTGTAATCCAAAGCATCTTATATCAAAGTGAATTTCAAAAACCACTGGCTGAGTTATGATCGTGTGACATTGGGCAGCATGTACTACTTACATTGCAATACATCATTCATTTATCAAGTTAAAATTTATTAGAAATGTTCTCTTGTCTGTGGAAAACTCACAGAACAAGTTACTCACAATCCAAGATTTTATAGTATAAGGAAACAACTTGATGCATTGAGTGTATTGTAATATTTTTAAATGCAGGATGCTAAAACAATAATCCAATGGAAACACTTAATAATTTGGTCTACATTATGTAAAAATCATCAAAAGAAACAAAGAGATTGAAAAGACAAACCTCAGATTGGGAGATAATATTTAAAGTAAATAGCTTAACAAATCTTTGCATCAAGAATACTACTAAGAAAAATACTGAGAAATAGATTTTCAAGAACTGTCAAAAGATTTGAACAAGAGCTTCACAAGAAGGAAACCCAAATGGTCTATACACATCTGAAAATGCCTCCACCTTCATAGGCATCAGAAAATGCAAAAAATCCCTTCTGAAATGCCACAGCCATAAGATGCTCCCCTTCCAAGGATTAAAATGGAAACAAAACAATGAAAATAAAACGCAGCAGAAATAAAACAAACAAATTGTGGCAAGGTTGTGGAGCCAGTACAAGTCTCACCCATTGCGGGGAGAGAGTGGAAATTAGTGCAGCTGCTTGGGGAAACTGTTCAGCAGCATCTACTGAAGCTGGACACAGAAAAATCACCCCTTCCATTTCTATATAACCCAATAGAAATGGAGGTATGTTCACCAAAAACAGTACAAAAATATTTACAAAGAGCATTATTAAAAATGGACCCAAACTGAAACCCATCCAGTTGCTAATAAACAGCGGAATGGATGATGATTCATGGTGTATTTGCACAAGGACACACTATTTGTCTATGAGAAAGATAGGATACTATTGTACTCAAAAATACGGACTGAGCAGTAAATCCAAGCACAAATATATGTATTATGATTCCAATATTATGAAATTTATAAACAGGTAAGACTAAACTATGAGATTAGAAGGAAAGATAATAGTTACTCTGGAGGCATGAGGGTGTAATACTGGAAAAGAACCCAGAGAAATCCCTGTAGTTGCCAGTGATTTTCAGTTAGGTACTAGTTACAAAGGGAGGTTCAATCTATGAGAATTCACCAAGCTTTACACATATGATCTGTACACTTTTCTGAATGCACTTCACGTATGCACTTTAATTCAAAGGAAAAACAATCCCGGGTAGTCTGGGTCCAATGTTCATAATCTTAAGGACAATGTTCATCATTTTATATATATTTCTGCTAGGAAGGTTAATTATTATAACCCCTTCATTTTTTTAAAAGACATACCTTTCTTCTTGGTCTTTTATATTTTTAAGTTAATTTATTTATTTAGAGAGAGAGAGAGTGAGAGAGAGCATGCAAAGGAGGGGCAGAGAGAGAGAGAGAGAGAGAGAATGAATCCCAAGTAAGCTCTGTGCTGTTAGCATGGAGCCAAACATAGGACTTGATCTCATAAACAGCGAGATCATGACCTGAGCTGAAATCAAAGTCAGGTACTTACCCTACCGTGCCTCCCAGGTGCCCCTGTTATAATCACTTTAGATCACAAAGTGAAATCATACAATGAAGTTGAAGATTCAAACATGATGTGTTACTTCTGTTCCTAGGTTTGCACCTCAGAGAAATTCTTGCACATGTGCAATGAAGACACGTGCAAGAATGCCCAGATCTGCATCATTTATTTAAAAAAGATAAAGAAAGAAAATATGCCACTATCGATCAACACTTCAGCAAATAAATAAATTGCAGCATATCAACACAGCAGAATGTCATACATCAGTGAGGAACAAATGAACTACAATCACCCACAACAAAGTAGAATGATTTTAGAAATCCAAAGTAGGTTTAAAAAAAACAAGTTCCATAAGTACCACAAAACATAATAAAACCTTAACAACACCCCCAAAATAATAACAACTAAACAATATTACATTTAAACATATACAGAAATGCAATATAACTAATTTTCAAAACTGTAGGCTATTGATAAAAACCAATTCCATAGAGAGGTTGTTCTCATAGGGGAGTCAAGGGTATAGAATGTAAAGGATTATGTGGTAGGTGGAAAATAATGGTAATGTCCTAGTTCATGAGTGTGATTTGGGTTTACATTTGTCCATTTTACATTATGTTTATAATCTCACATATATTTCATACATTTACATATGCATATATATTTGGAAGATGCAGAAGTAAAACACAATGTGGAATACCCTCCAAATACCTTGGCTGTGATGGGAAGGAGAGAGGGAAAATCTGAAAAGCCGGAAAACGGAGTCTAAAGAGACTTGTCTTTATATGGCTAAATAAAAGAGCCAATAGAAAGATAAAATAACAGAAGGTTTTTTGATAGGTTCTTACTGACAAATTCCTGGGTTCATCCAAGTGGACTGCTAAGGTAAGAACTAGAAAGGTACATTAGATATCTTCTTCCCTGAGCCCTACTTGCAGAATCTTCTGATTCAACTATATCCATTTTTTTGTGCTAGATCTGAATATGTAGATGGTTACAAAGATATTAAAAATAAAAATAAACTTAAAACTTCTTGCACTGTAACTTTGTATATAATGGACCATGTTCTCTTAACTGACCTTTTCTTTCTTCTGCTTGTCAGATGTTTTTTTAACATGATACTTTTAATATCTAAAATAATTCTTTACATACACTACATGTTTTTACAAATCTGTTAAATTGGAGCAAATGGATGGCTCAATCAGTTAAGTATCAGACTTTGGCTCAGGTCATGATCTTGCAGTTCATGAGATTGAGCCCCGCACTGGGCTATGTGCTGACAGCTCAGGGCCTGGAGCCTGCTTCAGATTGTGTCTCCTTCTCTCTTTGCCCCTCCCCTGCTCACACTCTGTCTCTATCTCTCTCAAAAGTAAATAAACATAATTTTTAAAAATTCTGTTAACTGAACAACTTAGAGAAAGGGAGAGTTAAAGGATAGCCAGGGGTTGGGAGGTGGAGAAATAGGAAGCTGATAACAGTACAAACTTTCAGCTATTGGGTGAATAAAGTCTGAGAACCTAATGTATGACATGGTGACTATAGTCAGTAACAGTGTATTATATAATTGAAACCTACTAAGAGAATAGAACTCAAATGTTCTCACAAAAAAATAGGAATGTAAATTTATGTGAGGATATGTGAGGTGCTACATTTGTTAATGAACTCATTGGGAAGAACCCTTTACTGTATATGTATATCAAATCATCACATTGTACAGTTTGAATATCTTACAATTTTATTTGTTAATTATACCTCAATAAAGCTAATAAAATCAAACTGATATCAGTTTAACTGATAAATCCCATATTTATTATTAGTTTGAAGAATAAGACATTGTCATGTTCAATAACTGATCTACTTAATGGCAAATACATACGAATCATCCTATTATTAAGAGAATATCATCTCTTTCTACAACTTGCTTTAGTTTCCAAGGCAATGACTTCAAGCTTTATTACAGTGAAGATGGGGAGAACTGATGATAATAGTGAGCTAATACTGAAAGAGTATCTGAAGATGAAAATAGAAGCTCTAAGGTTATATTACATTTTGGAATATTACAAATTAATCCTTCAACACAATCTTGAACTTCTAACACTCTGCTAATATTGATACTCTTTAGAGGGGAATTTCTTGATGTAGGCTATGAATAGATTACCCAAAGAAGTCAAGATCTGACCAGAAGTTAAATTATAGGTGTGTGTATGTGTGTGCGAGTGTGTGTGTGTGTGTGCTTGTGTGTGTGTGTGTGTGTATAAAGGACATAGTATTTGAAATGTAATTTATTTAAAAAAATATAGACCCAAAAGGTTACTTTATTAATTCATAGGCATAATTCTAGCATGGAGAGAATTCTTAGATTTAGGTTCAAACTTCTATATCTAC
Source organism: Helogale parvula (assembly GCA_004023845.1). NCBI lineage: Eukaryota > Metazoa > Chordata > Mammalia > Carnivora > Herpestidae > Helogale > Helogale parvula. The sequence continues at coordinate 334,926 of PJEM01000361.1, read as the reverse complement.
TATTAAACTTTGTGTAGGTAGATCAATTGACCAATAAACCAATCAGCAGATACAGTAATGGATCTGTCTTTTATTTCAAAAATGTTAAATGATACAGGCACTAAAACTAAAATCTCCATCTATAATGGCGTCTTTTTTTCTTTAATCTTTATAGCATTAACTCATAAGTAAAGTGATTGATATAACAGAGAGAAGTAAACACAACTTAATGGGTGTCTTCTTTGGTTTAATAAATATAAGTTATAAAATAGAGTGACTTTATTAACTTTTTTCTCTTCTTCAGATGCCACTGAATATTTTAATTTCTATTTTGTGTAGAATTCAAATCATGATCCAGGGGTTGTGAAAGGAAATTGAAATCTTTTCACAAGGATGTATAGTTAGTAACAGTATGCCAAATTCTGATAAGCATCCAACTACGAAGCAAGGGACTCCAGCTGCACATCAGTTCTGATGTTTTTAATTGCAAGGTTTATACTTAAATAGCTGCTTAATGATCTGTGACCCTGGCTTGAAAACAGAACACATTTGAGTGATAACTGACTTTTTGATGCTCATGAAATTTTCATGAAGTCATGAATTACAGCACCTTAAATCAAACTTTGCTTATTCTTCTTTTCTTTGAAACCGATGCTACATTCGAGGTTTATTCAGAAAGTGTACATAGTGCTAGGCATTCATATTCAATAAACTGATCATTTCTCTCTGTGTTTGCTTGATTTCCCGCTATAATAACTTTAGGTATTTCACTTTAACTCATAAAGTTGGTAGTATGATACTCTGTAGTGTGTGTGTGTGTGTGTGTGTGTGTGTGTGTTTACCCTTTTATTAGAGAGATCTTTCCCCCATTCCTTCTTAAGTAAAGATCGACTCCCTCACAACCCAAGGTTTGAGTGATTTGACTCTTTTTTTCCAGGCCTGCTTTATCTAGTGTTCAAATCAAGGATCTATGATGAGGACATCCTGTGGGGAGTTGTTTTTCAAATTTTAGGAACTACATCAAGATCTGCATGGAAATGCAATACTCACACGCCAACAAAAACTAGATTACTCTTTCTTTCTCTTACAGCTCTCATATGAGTGGATGATTATTGAACTACAGTAGAAACTAATAGCACAAAATTTATTTAAACTTCATTGAATCCATTCTTGTTCATGGGATACAGTTAGTTAAATGCAATTCAATACACAATTATATATCATTTAACATGCAAGACACTAGTGATTCATTCAATTCTATTCAGTGATCAGCAATGTGCCTGCCAACTTGCTAAATGCCACACGAAGAAGAATGAGAAGCAGAAGCAAAAGAAGAAGGAAGAGGAGGAGGAAGGGAGAAAGGGAGACAGAAAGAAAAAAAGAAAGGAAGGAAGGAAGAAAAAGAAAGAAAAGGGGAGGAAAGAAGGAAAGAAAGAAAGAGAAAGAAAGAAAGAAGAAAGAGAAAGGAAGAGAGGGAGGGAAGGAGGGAGTAAGGAAGGAAAGAAGGAAGGAAGGAAGGAAGGAGAAAGCAAGCAAGAAAAAGACAGATAGGGTCCCTGTATTCAGGTTTGTTTTATATTCTTCGATCTTAAAAAATTAGCATTTATCAGAATTACTTGGAGGGTTTGTTAAAACAGATGGCTAGGGGAGTCTGGGTGGCTTAGTCCCCTGAGATTCAGATTCTTGATTTCAGCTCAGGTCTCTTCTGCCCTTTCCCTGGTTGGGTGTGTGTTCTCTCTCTCCATTAAAAAAAAAAAAAAAAGACTTAAAAAATGCAGATGGCTGGGACTCTTCCCCAGAGTTTACGGTTCAGTTTATCTGGGTGTGTTGCAAGCTGATGCTGACGCTGCTGGCCTAAGAGCCACACTTGGAAAACCACTAATGTAGATGAATGACTGTATTCTAAATGAACTTTCACTTATGGAATACAGTGGCAACTTTGTCAAAGCATTCATTCCTTTTCACTTTTATAGCTCTATTACCTGTATTCACCCCAGTTACCACATTGTTCACTTGCTGAAACAGTAAGTAGGTGAGAGAATTTTTTCTGGGTTGGAATGTTCAACACTTTCTTGGTGCATCACCTGTGACTATTTAACATTATTAAATTTTTAATACTGCTATCCACTTATACAACGTCATGTGTACTGCGATTTTTTTTTCTTATAAACTCTTTTGAAGTACAGCATGCACACAGAAAGTTGCAAAAATCACTAGTACACAGCTTGTTAACGTTTCATAAATTTAGCACACACACTGTAACCACCATTCACATCAAGAAGCAGAACATTATCAGCGTCCCAGGAAACTCCTTATGGACCCTTCTTGTCAGTATCCCTTTTAAGAGTAATCGTCATTCTTAATTCTGTTAGCAAGTTGCTTGGTAACAGAAGTATGTTCTTCTGGTGTCCCAGATGCACCGAAGAATTAGAGTCTGGGCACCAGAGTGGGGAGATAGTTTTATTGAGCAGATAAGTATATAGTACACTTTCAAGAGTAAAAGCAGAGCTTTTACACTGCCAGAGCAAGAGCGGCAATAGCAATAGAGAAGCTCTGGCTGTATCCTTTCAAGCCTGCTTTCTGCATATGTAAATTTGGCTGTGATTGACATTTTTTATTGACAACTGGGGTTGTGTGGGAAGCAGCTAAGATCTCAGCTGCTTCGCCATTTTGCTAGCCAGACCTGTCACTCCCTGAAGGGAGTTGCAAAATGTCAGAGAAGCCAGAGACCAAAGATCAACCGCCTGCAGGCAGGGTAGTATTCGGCCCCTCAGGCGCTGTGCTAAAACAATTTAGTCTGGTTCCTCTTTCACTCCAGTCTTAATCTCTTAACCCTGTTTCCTAGCAACCGCCCTACGACGACCTACGTCAGCTAGACCTACGTCAGCTACGTCAGCTACGTTGTTTGCTCCGCCCTGAAAGCCTTTATAAGACAGTTCTCTCAATAAACGCCCTCTCTCTTGCCTGATCGCAAAACCGTGAGTAATGTCTTTTTATTCGCTGTGTCTCCCTCTTCCGTCGCCCCCGTTTTCTCTCCCTCCCTCAGGAGAAGAACCCGTGTCGATTTTCCGCCCCTCGGGCCGTAGCGGCCGGGGCGGGACATGACAGGGTTGTATAACATTTTGGCTTTTGCGCATGTGCCTACCCATGATGCAGTCTGTAATAATTTATTTATGTGTTGTAAATTTATGTCGCATGCACTTTGTTATGATGTTTGAGTTATGTTAAGGGCAAGTTGCATCTTTTGTGCGCATGTTCAGCTCTTGGAACTCCCCTTGTGTTTTTAAGTGGCTTCGTGGCTGAGGCTTTCTTGTTTTGTTAGCACTTAAACATGGCTCTGAAGGTATGGCTGTTAACCCTCAGGGGTGGCACCGAGGGTGCGGCCAGCACCTGCTTTATCTCTCCTCATGCCTAACTGCCGACCACTTTTAACACTATCAATGAAGTAGATCTGCTTCCACACATAAATAAGTATAATCACAATGTACTTTATGTGGCTGCTGGCGTTTGGTGTTTGTTTCTGAGTATCATTCTGGCAAGACTTATCCTATCATGTGTTGGTAACAGTTTTGTGGGTTTTGTGTGTGTGTCTTCCATTGTACTCTGTAAATATGCCACAACATATTCATTCTTTTGTTGTTGCACACTTAAGTTGTTTCGATGTTTAGCTAGAGCTGTTATGGACATAATCGTGCATAATTTTTGATAATAATATGAATGGATTTTGATACGGTAGCTAGAAATGTGATGCTAGATAAAAGGGAATGTACGTTTTCACCTTTAACAGCTACTGCCTAGCAATTTTCAAGAGGGATTTTAACAATTTATACTTTCACCAGCAGTAAACCAGATGTCTAGTCAACACTTTATTTGTTTTGTTTTGCTTTATTTTTATTTTTTATTTTAGTCATTCTGGTGGGCTTGTATGAAGTTCAGAACCTTCCACAGGTGTCCTGACATGTAGGTAATAGGGAACCTACTCGCTACAAAGTCTTTCAGTCTTTTGTTGTTATTGGTTTTCCTGCCTTCTTTACCTTACTGATTTTTCCAAAAAAAAATCCTTTGAAATATAAAAAGTTGTCTTCTCCCATTTTGTGCCTTGCTTCTCTCCCTTATTTCGTCTTGTGAAATACAATATAAATTTCTTAATTTTAATGTATTCTATATTGTCATTTTTTCCATTTTGGTTTTGGTTTACTGCTGTTGACAATAGTGGTCACTATCATCCCTCCTCAGTCTAGGGTTCAGCCCTCCAGAGCTTCTAGTCTGAGGTATGGTGCACTTAGAAATTTCCATCTCTCTTGGAGTCCTGAATCCTAGGCCTTATCTTCTCAGCACCACAAGACTGCCTGAAAGGTCTCCTCTTCTTTTTATTGGATTACTGATCAGTTTTTTTCAGCCTCTACTCTGCACAGCTTTATAATTCAGCTAATTTGTTCCTTTAAGGGAAAAATATGCCTGTGGCCTTTAGATTCCTAAATTTCACATTTGTCTCAACAGACTTTAGAGCAAGATAACCTATTTTAAAAGGAGGAGGAGAAGAAAAGGGGAAAGAGAAAGACGAGGAGGGGGCGGAAGAGGAGAATAAGAACAAGAGCCAGCAGCAGCAGCATCTGGTTTCTTTCTAGCACTAGCAGCAAAGGAAGTATTCTGGGCCCCTTGCCTGTCCTAAGAACCAGCAAATGCTCGGAGGGAAAGTGGTTTACCTTGTCAGCACCCATCTCTGCTTTCCAGAACCTTGGACTCCCTTGTCCTTCTTCCAGCCCTACCTTAATGTCTTTAAACTGATGATTTTTAGCTTTGATACTTTACTAATTGCTTTTGGTTGCGAGGGTTGGTTTGCTGCAATCTGAGACCTACATATTTCTCCCATGGGATTATCTTTTTACAAACAAATGTTCTGTACTCAGTAAAAATTAAAAGAAAAGGATGACTAAGCAAGATTTGAATCTATTAGAATGACATTTATGTCATGGTATTAAAATAAATAGATAGTATTCTAATATTAATATATATTTCTAAGTCACGTAATTTTTCTGTCAGATTAAGCTGGCAATGAACTAAATAAAAATATCACACAAAATACTGAAAAGCAATAGTAATAAGCAAATAGCAATGAACTATTTCACATGGTAAAAAAAATATAGATAAATAATACCAGCAATATATAAAGTAATTCAAATTATAAAGTACACAGGTACATTGAAACTTTTCTGTGTTAGCTGATAAAATCATGGAGGCATTGCTTAATGATCTTCTTTCTGGGAGTAGTTTTTAAAAGCTTCAAAAGACAAAATACATTTTTAGGGGCTAATAAGATCCTACCATTTTCACATCTCTGACTTTATGTAACTATTATCAATTATATAAAAGAAACAGAAGAAAATATATTTTAAGAACAAGTGTATGAATTCAAAGGGAATATATAAATGTTTCAAGATACTTGCTCAGATATAATGTCATTTTTGGAAGATTCACAAGCAGTCTCAGTGTATATTATGAATTATATATTATTTCTTTTGGCTCAATATTATTTTTATAATACATAATAAAGTATCGGGCTTAGTAAATAGTACTCAGAAATGCTATACTTTTTGTATTTGATCTAAGCAATTGCTAAAATGACGATTTTTTTCTTAATAATTCTTAAAGTGTAGCTCTTTATTGGGTCCATGATATTCTAAAAATCTGCTTTATTGGAAAGAAGAGTTATTGAATTTTTCCTGTTATAAAGTTTTATGGCCCATTTTTGAAAATGAAAATGTACCATAATTGAACCATAGTAGAAAAGAACACTTTATAGGCTAAATTATCTGTGAGTCGGTGTTGCTTTATTTTTCTCCAAATTAATTTTTAGCTTTCAATTTAAAATAATTATACACTATAAAAGCAGCTACAGAAACTTTACTTTAAAAAAGGAAGTTTGGGGGAGGAGGCAAGATGGCGGAGAGGAAGGGAGCTCTGTAAACTTCGTCTGCCCCATCTTTCAAACTGAGAAAGATATTACTCTCATCTGCAAGAGTGGGAGGAGAAAATACAGACTCCAGAAAGAAGACAACCTCAAAGATGCCTGAGTGAGTGAGTGCGACCTGGGGAGACTGGAAAAGGGACCAGCCCGAGGGGTGCAGGGGAGGTGGGAGCCCCAGCCCAACATGGCGCAAGCTCGCAGAGCCCCTGAGAGACAAAGTAAAAAGAAAGAGACTCTGAACAGGCTCATAGTACTGTCTCTAGAGAAGAGATAAAAAACTTAACCTGGGACGGAGAGAAAAACTCTCACCTCATGTATAACCGCTGAGCTCAGGGAGAGAAACCCGTCCTGTATAGCTGGCGAAATCTTCCTTGGGCTCCACAGCATCTGCCAGACCCAGGATGGCCCCCAAGGAAAGATAAACAGCCCCCTCCCCCCGCGCGATCCCGGCAGGAAGTTGGCGGCTGCCGCAGAAACACACCCTGCTTCTGGCAGGCAGCAGAGGCGCGAATCCCAGCCGTGCCAAGGGAACAGCTCCTCCCCTACAAGGTCCTGACTAAGAAGCAAGATGCCAAAGCGAGTACATCTCATCTGTGGTAGCATGAAAGTGCATGGACTAGGATTTTGAAGCGAGGTGGGCCTGGGAAATACAGCTTGGCTAAGCCGCGGCACAAGGAGTTCGGACTCATAAGAGTGGCTGGCAGCACATAGTTCAAGCTTGAGGTGCTTCCATTCTAATCTCCACAATCACCAAGGTGGGCCTCCGAGACCCACCTACAGCAAACCACCCCTATCCGAGAGGGGGAGCTGCTGATTTTTTGTATTTATTTTTTATTACTACTACTTTTTAAAATCTTTTTTAATTTTTTTAATTTTTACTTTTTATTTTCCTTTTTCCTTTCTCCCTCTTTTTTTCTCTTGCCACCCAGATATATTCTCCTTTATCTCATCCTTAATCTCTCCCCTCGACTGGTTATACACTTTTAGACTGCCCATTGTCCTTTGTTGTCTCTGCCGCCCCCCCTTTATTTTTTTCTTTTCTCCTCTTTCCTCTCCCTTCTTTTTCTTTTCTTCCTTTTCCCTTTTAATTTGTTTGTTTGTTTGATTTGTCTGTGTGTTGCGTTCCCTGTGTGTTCGTCTGTCTGTTTTCCTTTTCAGGGCTACCCCAAAAAACAAGCCAAAGTACATATGATGGAAAGTCCCAAATATTGTTGAGTAGGGAAAGAAAATAATCAAAGGCACAACAAGAGAAACTGAGAGACACCATTAAAAGAACACTTCCTGAAATGACAGGCCCTGGACAGTCAATAAGTCTCCTTTAACAGAGCAATACTAACAGGTGCACAGTGCACAATGAGCTTTTAAAACTGACAAGAGGCAGAAAGCTAGCCCAAATGACAAAACGAAAGAACTCTCCCCTAAAGAAACTCCAGGAAGAAGTCACAGTCACAGAACGGCTCAAAATCAGATCTAAGCAACATAACTGAACAAGAATTTAGAACAATTGTCATAAAATTAATCGCTGGGCTTGAAAAAAACATCAAAAAAGCTACTGAGACAATGACTAGGGACTTTCAAAATAGCTGTGATGAGTTAAAAAAGGCTATAAATGAGGTGAATAATAAAATGGAGGCAGCCACCTCACGGATTGAAGAGGCAGAGAGAAGAATAGGTGAATTAGAAGACATAGTTATAGCAAAAGAGAAAGCCAAGAAAATAAAAGAGAAATTGATCCAGGACCAGGAAAGGAGAACTTGAGACCTGAGTGATAAAATCAAACAGAAAAATATCCATATCATAGGAATTCCTGATGAAGAAGAAAGAGAAAAATGTACTGAAGGGGTGCTAGATCAAACTATAACTGAGAATTTCCCAAATATGGGGAAAGAAATAGACTTTCAAATTCAAGAGGCACAAAGAACCCCCTTAAGACGTAACTTGAATCTAACTTTGGCACTACATATCATAGTGAAGCTGGCAAAATATAAAGATAAAGAGAGAATTCTGAAAGCAGGTAGGGATAAATGAGCCCTAACATACAAAGGGAAACCTTTCAGAGTGGTCACAGCCCTATCTAATGAAACTTGGAAGGCCAGGAGGAATGGCAGGAAATCTTCAAGGTGATGAACAAAAAAAATATGCAGCCAAGATTTCTTTATCCAGAAAGCCTGTCACTCAAAATAGAAGGAGAGATCAAGGTATTCCCAAATAAACAAAAACTGAGAGAATTCATGACCACCAAACCAGCTCTACAAGAAATCCTAAGAGGAACTCTAAGAGGGAAATGTTGCAAAGAATACAAGGTATCAGAGACACCACTACAAACATGAACTCTACGGAGAACACAATGAATCTAAACCCACATTATTTCAATAATAACACTGAATGTCAATGGACTGAATGCTCCAACCAAATGACACAGGGTAGCAGAATGGGTAAAAAACAATCCATTTATTTTCTGTCTGCAAGAGACTCATTTTTGACCTGAAGTTACCTTCAGGTTGAAAGTAAAGGATGGAGAAATATCTATCATGTGACTGGAAGCCAAAAGAAAGCTGGAGTAGCCATACTTATATCAGACAAACTGGACTTTAAAGTAAAAGCAGTAACAAGAGATGAAGAAGGACATTGTATAATAATTACAAGGTTTCTCCATCAGGAAGAGCTAACAATTATAAACATCTATGTGCCACATTCGGGAAACGCCCAAATACATAAAACAATTAATCACAGACAGAAACAATCTTATTGATAAGAATGTGCTAATTACAGGGGACTTTAATACTCTACTTACAGCAAAGGGTAGATCAACCGGACAGAAAATCACTAACGAAACAATGGACCTGAATGACACATTGGAACAGATGGAATTGATAGATATATTTAGAACTCTGCATTCTGAAGTTAGGAAACTCATCTTCTTCTCGAGTGCACATGGCACATTCCCCAAGATAGATCACATACTGGGGCATGAAGCAGCCCTCCATAAATATAAATGAAATGAGATCATACCATGCACACTTTCAGATCACAATGCTATGAAACTTGAAATTAACCACAGGAAAAAGTCTGGAAAACCTCCAAAAATGTGGAGGTTAAAAACCACCCTACTAAAGAATGATTGGGCTAATCAGGCAATTAGAGAAGAAATTTAAAAATATATGGAAACAAATGAAAATGAAAATACAATCCAAACTCTCTGGGACACAGCAAAGGCAATCCTAAGAGGAAAGTATATTACAATCCAGGCTTATTTCAACAAATAGAAAGAGCACAAATTCAAAATTTAACAGAGCACCTACTGGAACTAGAAGGGAAGTACCAAGAACACCCCAAACCCAGCAGAGGAAGAGAAATAATAAAGATCAGGGCAGAAATAAACAATATGGAATCCAAAAAAACAGTGGAGCAGATCAATGAAACCAAGAGTTGGTTTTTTGAAAAAGTAAACAAAATTGATAAACCTCTAGCTAGGCTCCTCAGAAAGAAAACAGAGAGCACTCAAATAGACAAAATCATGAAGGAAAATGGATCTATTATAACCAATTCCTTAGAAACACAAGCAATCATTAGAGATTACTATGAAAAACTATATGCCAACAAACTGGAAACCTGGAAGAAATGGACAAATTCCTAAATGCACACGCACTACCAAAATTCAAATGAAAAGGGATAGAAAGCATGAATAGGCTGATAACCAGTGAAGAAATTGAATCTGTTATCAAAAATCTCCCAATGAATAAGAGCCCAGGGCCAGATGGCTTCTCAGGGGAATTCTACCAGACATCTAAAGCAGAACTAATACCCATTCTTCTCAAACTATTCCAAAAAATAGAAATAGAAGGAAAACTTCCTAACTCATTCTATGAAGCCAGCATCACCTTGATACCCAAACCAGACAGGGACCCAGCCAAAAAAGAGAACTACAGACCAATATCCTTAATGAATACAGATGTAAAAATACTCAACAAGATACTAGCAAATTGAATTCAACAGCATATAAAAAGAATTATCCATCATGATCAAGTGGGATTCATTCCTGAGTTACAGGAATGATTCAATATCCGCAAATCTATCAATGTGATCCATCACATTAACAAAAGAAAGGATAAAAACCGTATGATCCTGTCGATAGATGCAGAAAAAGCATTTGACAAAATACAGCACCCTTTCTTAATAAAAGCCCTTGAGAAAATCGGAATAGAAGGAACTTACCTAAACATTATAAAAGCAATTTATGAAAAGCCCACAGCTAATATCATCCTCAATGGGGAAAAACTAAGAGCTTTCCCCCTGAGATCAGGAACATGACAGGGGTATCCATTCTCACCACTGTTGTTTAATATAATGCCAGAAGTCCTAGCATCAACAATCAGACAACAAAAGGAAATAAAAGGCATCAGAATTGGCAATGATGAAGTCAAACTTTCACTTTTCGCAGATCACATGATATTCTACATGGAAAACACAATCGACTCCACCAGAAGCCTTCTAGAATTGATCAATGAATTCAATAAAGTTGCAGGGCCCAAAATCAATGTACAGAAATCAGTTGCATTCCTATACACCTATAATGAAGCAGAAGAAAGAGAAATCAAGAAACTGATCCCACTTACAATTGCACAAAAACACGTAAACCTAACCAAGGATGTAAAAGACCTATACGATGAAAACTATAGAAGACTTATGAAAGAAATTGAAGAAGACACCAAGAAATGGATAAACATTCCATCCTCATGGATCAGAAAAATAAAAATTGTGAAATAATTGTCATTATTACCCAAAGCAATCTACACATTCAATGCAATCCCAATCAAAATTGCACAGCGTTCTTCTCAAAGCTAGAACAAACTATCCTAAAATCCGTATGGACCACAAAAGACCTTGAATAGCCAAAGTAATATTGAAGAGGAAAACCAAAATGGGAGGCATCACAGTCATCAAGACAGTATGGTATTGGCACAAAAACAGACACATATACCAATGGAATAGAATAGAGAACTCCGAACTGGGCCCACAAATGTACGGCCTATTAATCTTTGACAAAGCGGGAGAGAGTATCCATGGAAAAAAAATAGCCTCTTTAACAGGTGGTGCTGGGAAAGCTGGACAGCAACATGCAGAAGAATGAAACTAGACCACTGTCTTATACCATACACAAGAATAAACTCAAAATGAAAGAAAGGACCTGAATGTGAGACAGGAAACCTTTAAAACCCTCCAGGAGAAAGTAGGAAACAGCCTCTTTGACCTCAACTGTAGCAATTTCCTACTCAACACGTCCCCAAAGGCAAAGGAAATGAAAGCAAAAATGAACTATTGGGATCTCACCAAGATAAAAAGCTTCTGCACTGCAAAGGAAACAATCAAGAAAAACAATAGGCAACCAATAGAATGGAAAAAGATTGCAAATGACAGATAAAGGGCTAGTATTCTAAATCTACAAGGAACTCACCAAACTCCACACCTGAAAAATGAATAATTCAGAGAAGAAATGGGCAGAAGACATAAACAGACACTTCTCCAAAGAGGACATCCAGATGGCTTACAGGCACATGAAACGATGCTCAATATCACTCATCATCAGGGAAACACAAATCAAAACCACACTGAGATATCAGCTCATGCCAGTCAGAGTGGCTAAAATGAACAAATCAAAAGACTATAGATGCTGGCAAGGATGTGGAGAAATTGGCACCCTCCTACACTGTTGGTGGGAATGTAAACTGGTGCAGCCACTCTAGAAAACAGTATGGAGGTTCCTCAAAAAACTATCAATAAAACTACCCTATGACCCAACAATAGCACTACTAGGAATTTACCCAAGGGATGCAGAAGTGCTGAGGCACAGGGGCACATGTACCCCAATGTTCATAGCAGCACTTTCTACAATAGCCAAATCATGGAAAGAGCCTAAATGTCCATTACCTAATGAATGGATCAAGAAGATGTGGTATATATATATATATATATACAATGGAGTACTACATGACAATGAGAATGAATAAAATATGGCCATTTGTAGCCAAGTGGATGGGCCTTGAGGGTGCCATGCTAAGTGAAATAAGTCAGGCAGAGAAGGACAGATACCATATGTTTGCACTCATAGGTCTAACAGGAGAAACCTAACAAAGGACCATTGGGACGGGAAGCGGGAAAGAGAGTTGGGGAGAGAGAGGGACACAAATCCTGAGAAACTACTGAATACTGAAAATGAACTGAGGGCTGAAGGGGGGGGGGGGGG